>JAYMTK010005187.1:0-10431 GCA_036897405.1 Pelargonium myrrhifolium
AAGGAGCAGGCGGCCATGCTGATGAGCAGGGTGCCTAGCATACGGGTCCCACCTCCAAACTTCAACCAACCAGGACGCAAAACATGTCAAGTAAACCTGAGCCCTATAAAATGAGGTTCACGCCACACATTTCAGGGTTGATCACTTTATTGTTTAAATTATATATAAGAGCACGAAAACACTCTCCAAAGCTGTTCTTCGTGTTCTTCGTTGAGTTCTTCAGTCACAAACTGGTTGAATCACGAAGTTCGATTTGGTAACTTTAAAACCCCATTTGTGGGATTAGAGACTGGTTCTCATGCCAAAGGTGATATCCCAGACCCACATCCAAGATTTCTCTTAACGGTGTGCTTTGTTCGCAGACACCTAGGTTACTGACTGAAGCATGCCCTGCTCCACCTCAATTCCGGATCCAGCTGAAGGCTAGATTAGGCCCACCAGCCTATCCTTTTACCTTGACTTTAGATAAGAAAACCCTACACGACGACGTTTCATACGTTGACTTGGCTTTAGAAATAAGAGTCGCATCAAATATATATACCAAAATTGAAATGAACTAATTGGTATACAATTGTAGATTTTTCGATTATAAAAAGTTGTGGATCAAACTTGATATTGATACATTGACAATTTATAAAACTAATCCTATATATCACAAAGGTAGATAGTTAAAATGTTGAATTATATATAAATATGAACAAATTAATATGTTACATATTCTTACACAATAATATTGCATATACTATACAATTTGTGTGGGCATTTCCGCTATTTAAAATCACGATCGATCTTATCCACCATTGGAATTTGATGCATGGTGTGCACTATTTATTTGATTATTTATTTTGGATCTTACATGTTCATAAACACAACGTTGTGATGAGCTTCTTCTCCTTCCTGGAGATTATTAAGGTTGTTCCACCAACTTTGGAGAACATGACGACACCGCATCTCCAACGGAGAGGAAGATCTTGTCATCACCAATCGCCACATTAAATTGGGATGCGTGGAGCTTGTCTATCACCACTGGACCAGGATTTGCAAGAATAAACTACGTACGCAGACAAAGAAAAACACAACAACCACTCTTTATTATAAGATAAATTCACATTAATTTGTCTCATAGGATTAATGAAAGTTGAATTATTATACCTGAATGTCTCTCTTTTGGAGGCTGCGGTGTAACTCTTCCAAGGCATGGATGCCGCTGGTGTCTACGTCAGTAACAGCTGCATGCAACAAACATATAATTAAACAGAATTTACATACAAAAACTTGAGTTTCATTGATAAGGATTCTAGTCAAAAACTGCTTACGTGACATATCCACTATCAAGAACTGAATTTTTGGTTGATACGAAGCTTTAACTTGTTCTTCTTCATCTGTCAACCACCGCAAAATCCTGCAAAAGTACAGGTTAAGATTCACAAGTGTTGATTTGTCTAGCAAAAAAAGGTGCATATATATATATATATATATATATATATATGCATCATAAGAACATGTAATGTAATACCTGTCCTTGATGTAATTGGAGTTGGAGAAGTAGATTGCAGAATCAACTCGCACGATCAAAACACCCGGAACGCTAGTTGATTCTGGGTATTGTCGGATGTTTCTGTACACAGTTGTCCCAGGGAGCTTCCCAAGAATTGCAGTTCTTGGCCTTGTAACTTGCAACAATATTTTTGCAAAAGATATGCACACCTAACACACACACACATATATATATATATATATAATTAGTACATAAAAACAAAAGAAACGACTTAATTCATCGCGGCAATTACAATTTTGATTAGTTTCACAATTCTTACCGCGATTAAGAGACCGATTTCGACAGAGGCGAAAACAACACCAAAGAAGGCTCCCATGCAAGCCACAAAATCAAATTTGTCAATCTTCCATATCAGAAGAGCCGCCTCGTAGTCAATCAGGCTGAGAACTGCAGAGATAATGATCGAAGCAAGAATCGCATTTGGGGTGTACTTGAAAAGAGGTGTGATGAACTCCAAGGTCAAGAACACCACAAAGGACATAACTATGTTCGAAACCATAGTTTGACATCCAGCCATACAATTAACCGCTGATCGCGAAAATCCACCTGCAAAATATAAGCAAATTAGGACGACTACGAGCTCTTGTTATTTAGCCAATTCAATCAATTATGTCTCAGGTTCGAACTTTTGTTGTTACGCTTGCTAATAAAAAAAAATTGAAGTTCAATCTGTTACGAAATGAAAATTGATTCTTGGATCCTAACCTGTTGTAACATAGCAGGAAGTCATGGAACCAACTACATTCATAGCTCCTAGTGCCACCATTTCCTTATTTCCATCGAGTTGGTAATCTTTCATGGAAGCAAATGTTCTTCCAATCGCTACAGCTTCCTGTTAATCCATCCGCCAATACCAATTAAACCAGCTCAACTAAAAGCTTACGCTGATAGTTGAAGTCCTCAATTTATACTGTTAACATGTTATTTATATTGACTCACCGTGAGTGCTATCATACCGGCCACAATCCCTATCTTAACACCCTTTAGCAGATACTCACCACCGAAATATATTTTGCCTACCGACGAGGGATTGATTCCTTTCTCAATATGTTTCACCTAAATGCAACAACAAACATATTATTATCATCATAATGATCATATATGTACTCAAGAGAATGGAGATGTATATATATGATCATTAAGTACTTACAATTTGAACACCATCCTTGTCTGCACGAGTTATATACACGAAAAAGGTGGATAGGATGACAGAGATCAGCGGAGCAATTGCCGAAACCCAGAAAAATTTCTTCTTCTTCTTACCCTGTTTGTCAAATCATGTGAGGTTGTGAAGAAAGTTACAAACCAAGTTCACACTAAAGGTAAAGTATTAGAACTAGAGGTAGTTTCTGATTACATACAATGTATTTAGCAATGAAAAGAAATGCCAAAAAGCTTGCTCCAATGACTATAGTCTGCCAGTTCCACTGCATACAAGATCATCAACATTGTGTTGTGAGATTCAATAACTTGACATAAACAAAGAAGAAGAAGAAGAAGAAGAAGAAAGAGCTTACTCCATGATGGACTGAGCCCCATACTGATTGCATTACAGAAACAATATCAGTTTTCTTTGTGAATGTCTGTATACCAAGAAAACCCTTGAGCTGTTGGAGGGCTATTGTAATGGCAGCTCCACCCATGAATCCAACAACCGCGGCGTGCGACAGGAAGTCAATCAAGAAGCCCAACCTGGTCATTAAAACACAATCCAGACTACTAAGAACAGAGTTCAATCCAAAACCTCTGACTCTGATACTTCAAGAAACAAGGATTTATGTAGGATGAAATTTCTTTACAAGAAAGGTTGCTGATTACCTGAAAAACCCAAGGGTGAACTGAGTAATTCCGGCAAAGAAAGTGGCTGTAAAGGCGAGGCGCAGATACTCCTCTGGATGGGTTTTGTGATCAACCTCAGCTTGAAGCAGAGTCCCCAACAACAGAGACACCACAGCAACAGGTCCTATGGCTATATCTCTTGAACTGCCCATCACGGCGTAAATCAATGGTGGAACAAAGCTGGAGTCTGTACAAAGATTACAACACTATAACATGAGACTGCCTTCAAGGTAATTACGTAGCATCGAAAAGGAAATAAACTACAGATGCATGTTCGTAAATTATAAACATACATAATCCATATTGGGGATCCAAATTTGCGAGCTTTGCGTACCCAATATCCTGTTTGTATGTTCAACAAAAGATTAGACTCTTTCGACGAAGAAAATAACAAAAGTCTAGTACAATATTATTTTTTCTTTTCAAGAAATCATTTCAATGTTTGTTCGAGAGCAAATTAACTAAAACATATTCCCTCCGTTTCAAAATATATGTTATGTATGTACCTGAGGAATGCAGATACTAGCAATAGTAAGTCCAGCAATGATATCGCCTCTAAGTTTATCGACACTATAATCTCTCCCCCAATCCAAAATAGGGAACACGGCCTGGACGCCTAGAATCACCTTCCGAGACCTTGTTTGATCCTTGAAATGGCGTAAAGGATCATCCGCGAAAAATGTCTCCTTTACGGTGCTCCACATTTCCTTGCACAGGTTTTCCTTGTGTGGCACTCTCACCTTGTGCATTTGTGGGGAACTCTCATCTTGAGGACTTGAATGACCCCGAGACATGTATATATATGGCCTCTTTGTTAATTTGCCTGTAATGCCACAATTGTTGTTAATTGAAAGTAAGGAAACAAGCAAAAGCTTGAAATGCCACAACCAAGGCAATAAAGGTATTATATATGCTAATATTGACACAGTAAGTAATTAATAGGAATTGTTTCTAACCAAAACAATATTGTGCAGAAGCTAGCTAGCTAGTGATGGGATTTAAAGACTTGAGAAAAGGTGTTATATATATAGGATAGGATAGGATCCAAGAGGTTTGAGGTCAGTCAAACTTGTGAATCTAAGGGAGAGAGTACTTACCAACAACACTTCATAGGTATGAATGCATGATATAATATATATTATAAGTAGATTGAAATATTTAATTAAAAATCATATAAATATTTATTCAATGCCTAGTTACTAATGATTAATGATCATCAACTCTTGCATTATTGATGGATAAAAATTGGGTTAGTGTGATAGGTGTTGACCGGAAAGACGCACAAAGAGTATCACCTCAAGCAACTACAAAGCATCATATATGGATAAAACTTCTCTTTCGCTTTCCTTTTCTCTTCCACGTTTTCTTGTCCATCAACTATATTAAGAACTCCAAAATATATTAAAACACTCTTTTCTCAGGATGATGCAGTAAAATGCTTTTAACTCAAGTAAACGAACAAGATCACTTCAATCCTATTGCTATCACAACCAAACATCACATGCATGGACCTGGAAAGAAGTTTTTGATCAAATATCATTTGATTTTATTATACAGTTTTTGATCTTCAACCTGGTTTGGTCATTTGATTAATAGGTTGAATTACACATTAAATATGTAAATTAATAATAACAAAAATAAAAGAAAGCAAAATAACAGTACTGTAAGGGTAGGTCTAGACTCTAGGTAAGGTTTGAGTTCAAATTAAGTATGTGCTACATCCTGATTTTTTTCTCATCGCTAGAACTAGCTTATCAACACAATAACAACTTAACAAAATTTACATCACATTTTTTTCTTTCTTTCTCAATTGAGTTACATAATGGGAGTAACTATTCTTTTTTAATTCAAAACTCCACCTCACCCGACCTAACGAGATTTGAACTCATAACAATGTGTGTCTTATCATTGAGTCATAAACCCTAGAGAACTTTTCCATTCCTTCGCGACAACACGCAAAGCACGAACCCTCACATCTTTTATTTGACTTTTGTTTGATTTGATAAAATAAAAAACAAATATCTTATATGTTTTTATTTTCTTACAAACTTTTACATGTGAACGATATTTATTTGAATATACAAAACAAAATAAAGGGTAAAATTCTATTTTTTTTTTCTCAATGTTCAAACAAAAATTACTACTCCTTCCCCCATAAAATGAATACTTTTTCTTAAGTTTTTTCAAAAATAAAAATAAGTATACTCACTTTGAGAAGGAGATATTTAGGATCAGAACAAAAATATGAATCCCACGTATGTTTGGACTTGAAAAATGAATCCATTACATATTGTAAGACGCAAATATAAGTATCCGAATGTAATTATCCTGAAATGAAAACAAATGTTTCACTGTGTATCTTTAATTCTAATGTTTAAGATCAATTATGTGCAAGTACATCACAAGCACCTAATAAATTTCTACAATCTCTTTTTATTCCGCAATATAGTCATAAGCATGAAAGCAATATTGTAACATTATTCTTTGCAATTGAATTTTGATATGCCTCAACTTGTAATACATAATATTTATTGCATTCTCATAGAACAACCACTATTCTCTTAATCAGACCCCATCTTCAAGATGCCATAAGATCATCGATCGAGTTGACTATTAATTTTCTGATTCCAGGAAGCATTCCACTGTTAGTTTCAGTAATTTCAAGGAATTTGCTTTTATATTTAACAATCTTGTTGATGCATTGAATTATGAATATTTCTTAGGTGTCTAATTAATTCTGATTAATTAAAAACACATGAATACTTAGTGTTTTTTCGTGAAGAGCTTCCTCTTGTATGCATTACGTATTCATGACTAAATATTCTACTGGACAACGTACATCTATCATTTGATTATTCACTACCATCTAAATTTAGCTTATTGCCAACTATAATCACTTACCGTATCATACTTTAAAGTTGGTTTTCACAAACTTCTTTCACATGTTCTTAATTTATGTACCAAGTTTCAAGATTTTGCATTCGTGAAAAGGAAATCTTGTCAATCCAAGTCTTACGAAACTTTTGAGGAAAATTTACAAAAATAGTGTGATACTAATACTAACATTGGATGTTACATGAATTTCATAAATAGTTCAATTGATCATTATGGAGACAACGTGCAGTCAAAGTTACCTGAATTGGGAAATGATTCGGAGCCGAAAATCATGGCTCGGTCCCTCCAAAGCGGACCCGGATAGAAGGTAGAATATGTAGAAATTGTGAGTATAGTGACGAAATTTATATACTATGTTTACAAGAGTCATTCCCGTAATGAGGGAAACAAAACAAGAAATATAAATACATAATTGGCAATGGTCATGTAAAAGGAAAATAAATCAAGATCCCAAATTATGCTCCATTATTCTCCTTCAAGTTGGAGCATGTAAATTGGAAATGACCAACTTGCCCATTAAGTCTTGAAAACGGTTGCGCCCAAGGGCCTTGGTGAATATGTCGGCTAGCTGATGCTTGTTGTTGATAGGGCGTGGCAAAAGGATGGAGGCTTGAATCTTCCCGTGAATAAAATGACAATCAATCTCAATATGTTTGGTTCGCTCATGAAAGACACGATTGGAAGCAATTTGAATAGCGACTTGATTATCGCAAAACAAGGGGATTGGCTCTGTTTGAGGAACTTTTAAATCACATAGTAGTCGTCGAAGTCAAACAATTTCCTTGCTCGTAGCACCCATTTCTCTATACTCAGCCTCAGCACTAGAACATGAAACGCCAGATTGCTTCTTAGATCGCCACATGATAGGAGAGGAACCAATTATAACCAGTAGTGGATCGTCTCGTGGTAGAACAACCATCCCAATCAGCATCACAATATGCTCACAAAGATAATGAATTAGTGGAAGGAAAAAGAATGCCTTGACCTGGACAAATTTCGATATATCGTAGTACACGAAGCGCAACATCAAAATGAGATTGTCGAGGGGCATGCATGAACTGGCTCAATATATGAACTGTGTAACTGATATCGGGACTTGTAATTGTGAGGTAGAGTAAGCGACTCACCAGTCGTCTGTATTGACCAATGTCAGAGCAAGGTGGTCCGGAATCAGGAGAAAGTTTGTGTTGCTCAATCGGGAATGACGCAGGGTTGGATTCAATGAGCATATTTTTGTTGGCTAAGAAATATGCAAGTTGGTAAGCGAGCTACCTCAATACCGATAAAATATTTGAGCTTACCCACGTCTTTAATGCAAAAATTCTCATTCAAATATTGTTTCAAACAATCAATACGATCTGCATCAGTGCCAGTGTCAACGATGTCATCCATGTATTTCAGAACAACAAAAAGGAGTCTGGCCTTGAGGATATGAAAAAAGAGTGGTCAACGTTAGAATGTCGAAATCCGAAAGCGAGCAAATATTCAGTAAACTTGTGATAACAATTCTGGGAGGCATGTTTAAGCCCATATAGAGATTTGTGCAAGCGACAAACGCGTTGCTCCTTGGAAAATCCATGCAGAATCTTCATATAAACATTTTCATGTAAATGTCCCTGTAAGAAAGCATTGTTAACGTCAAGTTGATAAAGGGGCCAATGTTTGATGGATGTTACTGCAAGTAAACAGCGAACGATGACCATCTTAGCAACTGGCCAAACGTCTCATTAAAATCCACTCCCTCAATTTGAGTGAATCCTTTGGCCACCAAGCGTGCCTTGTAGCATTCGATACTCCCATCTGGTTTATAATTAACTTTGTACACCCATTTGGAGTCAATGGCTCGTTTTTCAGGTGGTAAAGTTGTAAGGCTCCAAGTTTTATTTGCTTCAAGAGTAGAAATTGTTGGTTTTTAGGGTCATTACCCTTTCCCTAGGGTAGTGTCCTGATAACTAATGGACATCTAATGGAGTGGGTCACTTGAATTTAATTACTATGTGATTAGGACCTTTAACTTAAGGTGGAAATCCATAATTGAAAGCCACTAAAATTGGTTGTTTAATTGATATTAATTTAATTGTGATTATCTCAATGAGATAAATGTTAAGTTGAGAATCCCACATTGGCTAAAAGAAAGAAGCAAGTAGTGTTTAAATACATTTGAACTTCTAATACTGTCAAACAAGTATTAGAGTGGCACAACGGGTCAGGCCCACACGCTCGCTCGCTCGCCTTGCCTCGGCATGGCCAGTCGGACTGGACCGGACGAAGGGCGAATGTCTCGGGTCGAGGGCTTCTATCTTTTTGGGCTGAAAACCAATCGGCTTTCTGATTGAGCCAAAGTGACATTTCAACTTCTGTAACATACCCATAATGCTTGTATTTAATCTGGACTGTTTTTCTCTTTTATGGTAGACTTAATATGCCCAAATTAATTCTGGCATTATGTCTATATTTATTTTGGTGTCCTATAGCCTCTTTGAAAGGGCACCCTTCCCCACTTGCTTTCTTACCCCGAAAATTCCCAGAATCACTACTGCAAATTTGTGAGTTCTATATACACTTGTGAGAGAGCTTCGAATCCGTGGTGTGCTAGTTCGTTGGAGCTACGTTGTGGGAAGAGGTCGTGGAGGCTCGTACTAGAAGTGCACTGTGACGAGGTTGTTCGCAAATTATCCTGACGAGGAGATTGTCGGGACCTGTGCATGCGGTTGGGTGTCAATATCTTCTTAAGACTATCTTTTTTTCAAGAGTGATCTGTGAGTTTGTTTTTAATTATATTTTCTTTATCGTTTTTCTCATCTTGTTCTTCTTTATTTTTTTATTACCGTTATTGCTTGTTCACTTTTTCTATTTCTCGTTATTGCTTGCTTTTATCGTGCTTCCTTTTGTGTGCTTTTTCTTTTGTGTTTCCCGTTTTGCTAAACTTGTTTTGGTTTGTTTCCCCTGTTTTTCTTTTCTTCGTAAACTTGGTTTTAAATATTGTTTTCTAAATTTGTTTTTTAAATCGGTTTTTTGAACTTGTTTTCAAATCGGTTTCAAAACTTGTTTTCAAATATGTTTTCTAATCTTGTTTCTTTTTAAATCGTTTTTTTATTTTTTTTTAAAAACTATGTTTTTCTAAACTTGTTTTTAAAATCGATATTCTAAACTTTTTTTTAAAAACTTGGCAGGCACCCGACAAGTATACTAGGGTCACACCAAGTAGTACAGGACGGTGAAGTCCGAATATCGATCCACATGGAGTGTTAGGATAATTAATGTCAGTTTGTACAATTAGTTTGCTAAAATTAACTAGAAAGAAATAAACCGGGGGATTGTAATTGGTTTGTGTCGTGACAAGCATTCAATAGCAATAACATGCAATAATGAACGAAGAGACTTTTTGAAAATTCAAGTAAGGAAATGGGGGGGGGGGGATGTGAATGACATGAAAACATGATAAGGAATTCAATTGGTTTAGTTAGGGTTGGTTTAAAAATGCATTTGTTTATTACCCGGTGATCTTGAACCCTCAGCCGTCTTATGAGTGAATATCAACTGAGACTTAGGATGAATTCAGCGGGAACCCCCATCCAAAATTGCGCCCCAAGGCAAGGTTGTCAATCATGCAGAGGGGTCACATACATCCTATCATTGGGTGTAACCTTGTAGCGGGCGTAAGGATCCTCAAGCGTACGTAGAACTAGAGGTTGTCCTAACCCTTTGATCTGAATCGGCTTAGAACTATACTATTAACTAGTAAAGCCCTAAACAATCATCAAGTGTGGGTGATCAATCCAAACTAGCATTAGGCAAATATATGAATCAAAGAAACAAACTAATAAACAATCAATTTCAACCCTAACCAAGTTCCAACATCAATCCATAATCAAAACCATTCACATCCCTAACCCCAATTGAGGTTAGTTACACATATTCATAGACAAATATCTGAAAATCTCAATTGAATACTTCATAAACATGTTCAAGCAAATAAATACCATAAACAATGTTCAACAATTAATCCAATCAATTCTATACTCAAATCAATCAGTTCAACCTACAACTACAATGGAGATGAACACGATACCACAAATGGAAGAGAGGGTCGTCAATCCAAGCTCCAAGTGTTCTCCAATGGTGTTGAATGGCTTCCT
>JAYMTK010005188.1:0-10430 GCA_036897405.1 Pelargonium myrrhifolium
TATATATATATATATATATATATATATATATGTTGTCCTTCATGTTAACTTTTGGCAATCAATATTTAGTAATCTATTTTGGGTATAGTAATTAAGAGTAGGGTTATTCCCTGTTTTATTTGACTTTCTAAAGCGGATTACTGAGTAAATCAAGATATTGTAATTAAATTCATAAAAAAGGAGGGTTAGCATATATATATATATATATAATATTTGCGACTTTAGGTAGTGATTATTAATTTTCATTAAAAGATGGGGCAGCAAGAATCATTTCAGAAGCAGAATAACAAGGCAATTTGAGTGGAGCTTGATTTAATACTAGTTTAATACTAGATACTAGGTTTTTCGGGCTTTCAAGCACTTTTGCTGTAAGATATTTAAGGTGAACCCTATGTATAAATTGTTTAGATAAAAATGAGTTCTTTTTTAGGTATCGGTTTGAAGATGAGTTTTGAACCTTTTAAATACCTGCTATAAAATAAGTGCTTTACTGCTCCTTAGTTTGTTTGCTTATATTATATGAATTTCAATCTTGATGCATAAAGATGATATTGAATGAATTGTTATTGTTTTATGATTACAGCTACAGAATGTCGTTTGCACCATTTGTGGGGGTGAATCATCACGGTCAGTCAATAATATTGGGTGCTGCGCTGATGACAAGCGAGTCCATTTCTGGATTCAAGTGGGTATTTGAACAATTTGTTATGTGCATGGGAGGAGTACGTCCTAAAGCAATAATAATTAATCAGGCCAATGCGATTAGAGCAGCAGTCCAACTCGTGTTCCCGGAAAGCAAACACAGATGGTGCATTTGGCACATACTGAAAAAGTTTCCGGATAAAGTCAAATTTGCGTCAGGGTTTAAAGAATTTATGGTAGAAGTAAGCGGCATTTTGTTTGAAGCTAGCTCTGAAAAGGAGTTTGAGGACATGTGGACAGAGGTATTGAACCGGTATAATGTGTCGAGTAATACATGGTTGAAGTCAATTTACAAGGAAAGACATATGTGGGTTCCGGCGTTACTTCGGGGTACATTTTGGGCCGGTATGCGGAGCACTCAAAGGAGCGAATGGATGAATGGGGTATTTGGTAAAATGTTAGCCCAAAATAGTAATTTGGAAGAGTTTGTGCACAAATATGAGACGATAATGCAGAAGATGATAGAGGACGAGATGGAAGCAGATTTTATTAGTAAGACCAGAAGAAAGCATATGATAACAACTTCGTGGATAGAGAAACACTTCCGCGATGAATATACACATACTATGTATGGGAAATTTCAGTCTGATTTGAGAAGAGTAATTGAATTGTCTGTCGTAGGGCGGCGAAGTGGAATAGATGTGGCAGATACGGTGACATATCGCATAAGTGGGCCAAATGATATTCTGTGGTCGACAAATCGAGTTCTAGTCAACACGGTGAAGTTAAATGTTGCTAGCGGTTGCTGATTGCACATGCAATATGTTTAATTCGGTTGGTATAATATGTAGGCACATGTTTGTTGCATTTCGTGAAGAAGACATTCCGTTTTTGCACAAAATGTACACTCTAGACAGGTGGAGAAGAGATGTGTTCCGTCGTTACAATTTTGTTAAGAGCACGTATGATGTCTAGGCTAACAGACCAGTAATGGAAAAGTTGAATAGGATGGTTACTATAGCAACTAGTATTTGTGAATTGGCATGTGAAAATGACAGCAGAAGCAGATATGTGGAAGAATCATTGGATGAATGCAAGAGGACACTATTACAAATGATTGAGAATGATGAGGATGAGGGAGCACTGACAAGAGGTAGTGTTGGGAAGGTTCACAAACCAGTATTCGGAAAAGATAAATTTCCTCGTTTTGATTTGAATTTAAAGCCTCCAGAAGAAACAAATGTTGTTGCCCCTCCACAAGTGAAGACCGTTGGGAGGCCCAGAAAATCAAAGAGACTGATTAGCGAGAAAGAGAAGAGGGCGACCAATGAAAAGAGAAAAACAAAACGAAACGGGGACATTGACAAGTCTGGCAAGGTACTGTTTTATAATGAATGTGACACAGTTTTAATAACGTGGGGTAATATTGGGTAGATAAATGATATGTCCTTTACTAATTCAGGTACCTAAGAAGAAGAAAATTAAAACTGGAACCGAGGCGGATGCATCTGGAACGAGAAGTTATGATCCATCAACCAAATTAAATTAGGTACCATATTTTTTGGTGTAGTTCTAAATAAACATAATGTAATTTTACTGTGTATATGTATATAATCTATGTTGTCCATGCAGTTTGAGAAGAAAGGTGTTACAATTAATGGAAGTTACGGAGGACAACAAAGCCAATATGCTAGAGGCCCTACAAATAATGTGAACATTGGAGACCTACGTGCAGCAGTGAAAAGTAATCATGAACAACGTTTGTAGCGTCGTCAACTTGTAGAGCAAGCAGTTGTTGGAAGCCAAGACGAGGGAGTTAGTTTGAACTGGAATAGTCAACCCACATACAAAATTTTGTGACACATGGTTTAGGGAAAGACAGCAACATAAGAGTGTTGTGAATGACTAACAAATTGTACAAAGCGAACAACAACATACTGCTAGATGGAGATATGAACCCAAAAAATTCAGATTTGGGATGGCAATAATTTTTGAAGTTGATCAAACTGAAGGAAACACTGGCAGAATTGTTGGGACATAGTAAGTGCCAACCCCTATTCTGGTACTATCATCGACTACAATTTCATTAATGATCTCATCTTATTTGTTATCTATGTGCATTATAACATAGATAAATGTGTTTATTTTGTGTCATCCTATTTTGCTTGACTTTGTTATAATCTTACAGAAATGTGATATGAATTGGATTCTGATGATATATATATACATATGTGCGAGTAATTGTTGGTTGGGATTTCTTGATCAGTTCAAACAACTTAGGCAACTGCAAGAGGAGAGCAACCCCAATTTCGTACCTGAAGTGGTGACTCTTTTCTTCGATGATCCTCATATATTTGTGTGGACAACTACACATATCAAATATATAAAAATATTGCGTTTTCTGTGTTGAAGGCATCCACATTGGTTAATCTTTAAACTATGTTATAGTATACGTTCATTACATGTAGTTCTATTTGATTTAATTTCAACCAATTTTATTTTTTACTTTCTTCTTAATCGCTACATGGACTTTCAAACGTTCAACATATTATAAATAATACAACAGTGTACGTAATAGTTCGAACAAAATAATACTATATTTCAGTTCTAGAATGTAAATAAATAGGGCAAAGCATTAACCGAATTCATATACATGCAACTCCAGTTTCACTACAAGAAAAAGCTGGATTTGCAAGGGAATGTTGCTAGGGAATTCCCTAGCAAAACACTGTCATTTAAATGAATATCTCATTTAATTGATTCCGAACTCGGTAATACTTTCCCATCTTGCTCTCTTATGTTCTCTCCCTCTTACAAATACAATAAAAAAACAAAGCTGCCTGCAAAAAAAATAGCTTCAGACTTCAAAACGAAATTTATGGAACTGAAATAAGGACATAATGAGGCATATTTACAAATTCACATTTCCATTGACTAAATGAAACATCAGTGGAACTGAACTATCACAACATACAACCAAAAATAGATCCACTATGCATGTCATTTATCACAACATACGCAAATTTAAGATTTTCTAGCAAGGAGTTCATACCTAAAAACAAACCATGAATTGAACTTCATTCGAGACCAATTCTTGACTAATGACTATAAATCTCATGCTTAATTAAGTTTGTCCTAATTTTTAGCACAACTGCAAAACATTCTCATAAATGCAACAAATAAGTAGCTTCAATTTAAGCAATGAAGTTCCCAACCTTCCAAAGAAAAGAAACAAAACAAAGAATGTTCGTGAAACAGAAAATATTAGCATAAACAATATGCAGATAGATCCATATTATTTCAGATATACATAATTACACAAAACAGCTCCATAGAGAACAAACTTCAATTATAGATTCCTGTTCCTAAATTCTAAAACGCTAACTATGAAATATAAAATGCAAAACTATATACATATATATATATATTCCACTTGCTTATATAAAGAAGATAAGAAGATCCAGTAAACAGAATGAACATCAGAAACTATATTATATAAGGTTTATGTTACTAGTAGGACAGGAAAAAGGTAACTAATAATGAGAACAAACTTTGAAATCACCTGGATTTCATGACATACAACAAATCCAAGTGAAAGCACGTCCGTTATTAGTCCATTTTACTTATGCAGCCTCAGACGTATTGCTAGTTTAGCTTCAATAAGATAACATTGGGACAAGAGATTTTCTTTCCGGAATGACAATCAAGAATCAGAATGGAAATGAGACTCATTATTCATGTTTGGAATATGATTTTTTATCGTGAGAATGTCTGTGAAATGGGAATCTTAATCCCCATTCTCATTCCAAATTTTCAATCCAAACGCTAACCAAGTATAATGGAAAGGGGAAAAAAGAAAAACAAGACTTACGTATCTCCAGTAACTGCTGCCTTATGATAGTCGCTCCCTTTGCCCCCGAGAGCTACGGTTTCTATATACTTCTTTGCATTATCCCATGCACCACCAGCTGTGTTAAAGAAAAGAGCCATAAGAATACCAGAAACGGTGGCGATAAGTCAGGACAAGTGTGTGAAGAGTTTGAAGATTCAAACATTGGTTCTTAATAACTTAGTTTTTGAAGTTAAATTTGACAAGTGAAATTGATTTAATCATTAAGTTCTTTATACTACTTACAACTTCTAGCATCAATTCTTACTTAGCATTGGAATATGTCATTCAATAACAAAACAATCCGAACACTCAACAACTGCCATGAACATCAACAAAACTACCATGTTAATGATTAATTATGCAATAAGCTACAGAAAAAATTTCCATCGCTAAATTTGGTAGATTCAACAGAAGAAAGGCTATCATGCACATGTTTTTGTAATGACTAGCCTCTCCAATTACCTAATTATGTGGCAAATCAATTGTAAATAAGCTAAGATCTTGAATCATAAAACTCAATTTTAACAAAAATAAAGCTATAAATGCTATGAACTGAACTAAATGATTAAGGGTGTACCTGAACCATCTCAGGAGGCCCCTCTTCCTTTGTGAGTACCCACTTAGTAAGATATATTGACAAAACGAAGAACATAATACGAACTGAGAAGACAAACATAATGATTGTTGAAGTATTTGCTCCAATGTAAGAAACTGCTCCAAGTAAATTTATTAGAATAAGGAGGCTCAAGAGATCATACAAGTGCAACTAAATACTAGAATAGTGAAAAATATCTGAATAATTTTGACTACTGAACAAAAATAACAATATTAAAGTACTGTTAGTGAGGCGAACCACTACAGAGTGTCATTGAATAATAATTCCTTTGCTACAAAAGTTACAATTCAAAAAGTAACAAACAGATGGTAAGATTGTGTGATATAAATAACAAGGCACTAAGTTGCGCTACAAGATAGTCATCCTATTACATGACTGAAAATAAATTTTCTATCACATTTTCACGAAAATCTGAAGCGAAATTCGAACAAAATTAAACCGCAAAAGATCTAAAACAGAAAACAAAATCATAGCAATCAAAATGCAATGCAGGAATTCGAATCAAAACAAGACAAGAATCAGATTGCAGGAGACAAAAATCTACAAAATTCTGACAAAGTATGCTTCAAAAACAAATTGATTAACATTCACTAAACTTTGATGGATTAACAAACCCTATTTTTAACCTTACCAGTTTTTTTGATGTTGTTGTGCGCGGCGGGCAAAAAGAGTCGTCGACGGCGACGGTTGGCTTGCAGAGGTTGAACAACGGCGCCGGTTCCCTTGCGAAGGATAGACAACGCCGACGATTCAGTAATTTGAGAAAAATAATCTCAGATTTGAGAGACACAATGACAAAACAACGATGAACGGAGAGACACACACCTGTTGAGCTCGCCGACGACTGACGATGAACGAAGATGTGAGAACGAGAGGTGAGAGTTTCTGAGGATTGGTATTGTAACCTCCAAGCCCTTGCCAGCCACATCATCTCGTGGGACTTCCACACGGGGCTCACGTTCGGAAGAGGAAGCCGCGGCGGCGGAGAAGAAACCGTGTAGGAAGAGGAAGCCGCGGAGGCGGAGATCTGGGCTCGCCGGAGGTGGCCGTCGATTCGCCTCCCTCCTTCGGGCTCCTCCGCGGTGGCGAGGGCTTAGGGCACCTCCGGGACGGCGACGGCGGAGATCTGGGCTCGCCGGAGGCAATCGATCCGCCTTTCACCTTAGCCGGAGGTTTTGCTGTGTTCAGAGAAAGAGAAAGGGAGAGAAAATGAGAGTGTGAGAGAGATGGAAGTGTGAGAGAGATGGAAGTGGGAAAGAGAGTGATTTTTGTTAGTACTTTTTTATTCCAAATCAGCACCACGTCAGCACAAGCATGTGCTGGAATTGACACGTTGGAACAATATTTTCAGCAAGTTAGTTCAACAAAGCAGTTAATGGACGATTTTAATAGACATTTACGGCAGGTACTAAATTGGGTACAAAATAAAAGTGTAGGTATTAAATTAGATGACAAATAGAAGTGTGAGTACTAGATTGAGTGCAATAAAAGAGAGGGTACCAGATTAGTTGTCGCGTATAAGTTCGGATAAAAAAAAACGTTATCACAAATTTTTGGGAGGAAATTTGTGTTAAAGGCATCAAAACGGTGTCATTTAGGTAGTAGGTCAAAAACAGTCAAATTTTTTTGGGGGAAAGTTAGTCAAGTTCACTCAAAATAAAATTATTCTCAAATACAATAATGTTACAAGTATGAACAATGATTGTTTTTATTATTATTATAAATTGGGCAAAGATCACGATATTTAGAATATTTGTTCAAAAAACGGTATGCAAAATATGAGACTAGAGTTTTATATGTGAACAATTATTTAAGTTTTGATATAAAATTGTGCGAACTACACGATATGTAGAATATGTTTTAAGAAGATGGTACCCAAAATTTGGGACTAATTTGGGTTCGTTTGGACCGTCATCGGGTCAAAACGATAATAGCCGTCGATTTCAAATCGGTTGGATTTGGCCCGAAACTTGTCCCGATGGGCGCAAAAAATTAAGAGGTTGATCTACAAGAAGTATCGGACATATCCAATGGACCGTACTCAAAAAAAATTATGAGGTCACGCGGCTACACTAGTGCTCCTAATAGTTGCATGAACATTTTTTACAAGTTCTAGAAACTAGGGTTTTATATGTGAATAATTATTTAAGTTTTGATCTAAAATTGTGCGAACTACACTATATGTAGAATATGTTTTAAGAAGATGGTACCCAAAATTTGGGGCTAATCCGGGTTCGTTTGGACCGTCGATCGGGTCAAAAACGATAATAGCCGTCGATTTCAAATTGGTTTGATTTGGTTTGAAACTTGTCCCGATGGGCGCAAAAATTTTCGTGGATGATCTACAAGACGTATCGGACATAACCAACGGACCGTACTAAAAAAAATTATGAGGTCAAGCAGCTACACTAGTGCTCCTAGTAGTTGCATGAACATGTTTTGCGAGTTCTAGAAACTATGGTTTTATATGTGAACAATTATTTAAGTTTTGATCTAAAATTCTGCGAACTACACGATATGTAGAATATTTTTAAGAATATGGTACCCAAAATTTGGGATTAATCCGGGTTCGTTTGGAATGTCGATCGGGTCAAAAACGATAATAGTCGTCGAATTCAAATCGGTTGGATTTGGCCTGAAAATTGTCCCGATGGGCGCAAAAAATTTCAAGGTTGATCTACAAGAAGTATCGGACATATCCAACGGACGTACTCAAAAAAAATATTAGGAGGTCACACGGTTACACTAGTGCTCCTAGTATTTTCTTGAAAAAAGTTAATTTGCAAGTAGTAGGAACTAGGGTTTTATATAGTAACGATTATTTCAGTTTCGATTTCAAATTGACGGAACAACACAATGTTTTGAATATGTGTTAAGAAGATGCTACGCAAAATTCGGGACTATTTCGGGTTTGTTTGTACTGTTGATCGAGTCAAATACGATAATAGGTGTTGATTTAAAATCGGTTGGATTTGCCCCGGAACTTGTGCCGATGGGTGCCACAATTTTCGTGGTTGATCTAAATTACGTATCGGACATATCCAACGGAAGGTAATCAAAAAAAATATTAAGTGGTCACACGGTTACACTACTGCTCCTAGTAGTTGCTTGAAAAACGTTTGCAAGTTGTAGAAACTAGGGTTTTACATATGAACAATTATTTCAGTTTCGATTTAACATTGGGGGAACAACACGATGTTTAGAATATGTGTTATGAAGATGGTACGCAAATATTGGGATTATTCCGGGTTCGTTTGGACCATTGATATGGTCAATTATGATAATACCCGTTGATTTAAAATCGGTTGGATTTGACCCAAAACTTATCCCGATGGGTGCCAAAATTTTCGTGGTTGATCTACAAGAAGTATCAGACTTATCCAACGGACCGTAATAAATAAATAAAATACTAGGAGGTCACGCGGTTACACTAGTGCTCCTAGTAGTAGCTTGAAAAAAGTTTGCAAGTTGTATAAACTATAATTTTATATATGGACAATTATTTAAGTTTCTATTTAAAATTCGGGGAACATCACGATGTTTTGAATATGCCTTAAAAATACGGTACGCAAAATTTGGGATGAATCCTGGTTTGTTTGGACCGTTGATCGAGTCGAAAATAACGATAGCCGTTGATTTAAAATTTAGTTAGATTTGGGCTGAAACTCACCCGATGGATGCCAACTTTTCTACGTTTGATCTACAAAAAGTTGCAGACGTATCCAAAAATTGTGAGACAATTGTTTCTTGTTTCTTGGAACGGATAAAAAAAAAATATTAGGATGTCACACTGTTAGACAATTGTTTCTTGTATTTGTTTAAAACGGGACACAAAAATTGTGAATACTAACGGCACGTTTCGACCGTCGATAATGTCAAAAACAACTAAAACCATCGCTTTCAAATCGCTCTACCTTTTTCTTTTAGGTTTCAACTGTAAATATGAAACAACTATTATCTCATAACAAGTTAATTTTCGATTATAATATTTACAAAATTTAATATATTTGGTTTTATATTATTATCTCAACATATAATAACATTTCCTCTGCTATTCTACCAAAATTATATACAATTTGTTGAAAAAAGAAAAAAAAATTTGTGCAAGCCACACTACAAAATTATATACAATTGTTTGAAAAAAGTAAAACAAAAAATTACTGTGCAAGCCGCACTCTAAACTCAGCCACGCCAAGCCTTTTCTTCTCTCTCCACCTTGACCCCACCTTCTGTTCCTCTCAAATCTCATTTCATTTCATTTTGGACGGCTCAGATTTCTCCATTGTTTGAATGGACGGCTCACATTTATACATGTATTTTACATGCACAAACCCCTCCATGCCCTAATCATTTCTCTTCCCTTATATAACCGGAAAAGGAATTTAGAGCAGAGTCCGTTAATTTCATTTCTCAATATACCAGGTAGTGGAGAGACTGTAATTTTTCATCCACTTTCTCTCTCTTTCTCTGAAATTCTTCTCTCTCTTTCTCTGAAATTCTTCTCTCAATTCTCTATTCTGCTCTATCAATTCTCTGTTCTTCATCAATTAAGAACCCAAATTGATTGGTTCATATCATGAGCGTTCCACCAAATTCAAAACCTACAACCCAAAATACCCTCTCTTATGTCATTTGTTCTCTCTCGCCGGCAATTGCCGATCGGCAGAGCAAAACGTCGCTGCATCACGAGACATTCGAAGAGAAGCTGTTGAAGGAGGCGAAGAAGTTTCCATGGGAGGATCGGCTTTTGCACATGAACGAGGCTAACCTCGATCTCACCGCCTTCTGCGACTCCATCACCGATCCTAAGGACCCTCGCCTCCGTCAATTCGGTGCGTTTATCGTTTCCTTTCGCCTAGGTTTTTGTTGGTCTTGTTTTTGATGTCAGATCTGCATTTGCGTTCTTCAATGCCGTGATTTGTTTAGGAAGACAGTGGCACTCTCGATGCCCTTATTGTTTTCTGGTTGATTTCCATTGGGTTGTATTCACATAATCATTCCTTGATATGTCAGGCATGATCTAGGTTAACCTAAGATTGGGACATTGTTGGGACTTGGGATTCAATAATCTGAAACATTTGTCTATGTAAAGGAGTTGGTAGGTTTAAAATCAAGAGATTCAGTTGCTAATTAGGAATGATACTTGAGTGCATATAAGTTCTTGTTTATTGGCATTGTTCTTTTATATCATTTGTTTGCTTGTGATGAATTGTATTGAGTTTTCATGACCCATTAGGTAGCTAGTATTTACAGTATTTACTCCACATAGAAGACGAACAA
>JAYMTK010005189.1:0-10430 GCA_036897405.1 Pelargonium myrrhifolium
GGTGAGCGATGACCATAGTTGATCAGTGACGAAAAACGAACTTTCTTCTCCGGCGACCTTTCTTCTCCGGCAAACTTTCTTCTCCGACTTTGCTTCTTCGGCGAATACGGATTTGCGCCGGATTTGAGAGGGGATTGACAGATTTGAGAGGGTATTGAGAGATTTGAGAGGAGATTGAGAGAGAGGGTTTGAGAAAAGAGGAGATTGAGAGATTGGGTTAAAGATTGAGAGATGGGGTTAGATAAAAGTGATTATTTGTTTTTTATTTATTATAATATTAATATATTAAAATAAAGTGAGGGCATTTTGGTCATTTTCACTGCTAACGTTAGATTTAACTGACGAAAAGATCTTTTGATAGTTTATGAGTGCTTAAAGTTCCAGACCAAAGTTTAGGAGTGCTAACTGTTTTTATCCATAACTTCAGGGTGCTTATTGTAATTACCTTTTTTTTATTTGAAAGAAATTATGTACTATTGAAATAAGCAGCAACTCAGGAGGAAGCTAGCACCTTTAAATCAGGTTATTAAGATATTTCCCGATCTTGACTCCACCCACAGAGACACAGAAACAGACAGAGAGAGACAGAGTCTCTTTCTCAGCAAACCCTCGAGCGCTTTCGAGCTCAATTTTCCGACTCGGCGTCTCCAACATTCTGTTCCTTCATTTCCACAATCTTGCAGTAATTTTACCTCCAATTATCTCCTTTTCACAAGCCCTAATTTTTATTTATTTATGCAATTTTCCATCATCAATTGATTTCTGATTTTGATACCTGGCTCTGGGTTTATAGGTAATCAAGTAACAGTGGAAGAACAGTGAAGGAGGAGCAATGGCTATAGCGGCCCCGGGTCAGCTTAACCTCACGGAGTCTCCGTCGTGGGGATCGCGGAGCGTCGACTGTTTCGAGAAATTGGAGCAGATTGGGGAGGGAACTTACGGGTTAGTTCCATTCTCTTAAGTTTGTTTCCGACCTGAATTTTCTGCATTCATATTCCATAATTATTTCTCCTTCCTCTTTTGTTATTGTTGTAGGTTTCATGTGGTTTTGATTATGAGATTATCGCCGGGTGTTTGCTAGTTCTGTTCCTAATTTGTGATTACCTGAACCGTGTTAGAATCTGGAACTGTTATGTACCCACAATTTTAATGAAGTTTATGCAAAGTTTCAGGCCATTGTATTCTTTTTCCTTTATGATCTTCTCAGGCTTAGGCACTTTAAATTTTGGCAATGCTAGTTCTTGTCACAAGTGCTTACAGTTGGATTTTGTTTGGCAAAGTGAGGTTAAAATTCATGGTTCCACTTTCTGTTTCTATCCGGACCATACGACCGAGAATGATTAGCTTAGCTCAGTAGGCTTCTTTCTATGCACATTCATATTCAATATAAAAGATATGTAGGATGATACAAATGTTTCAATCATCTAAACTATAGTGTTGTTGGGCAGTGGGTACCTCTGGAACTCTGGTATCACTAACAGACCCCTTTAGCTGTGTTATAGTATTAATAGATTAGATCAGTTATAGCTCGCTGTAGGTGATGACCGAGAGTTAACTTGATAGTGCGGCTGGCATCCCATGCAATGTTGGGATTGGATTCCGGGCCTTATCGGGAGGCTTCTTATTAGTGAAGAGGAAATTTGTGTGCTTTCCTTCCTTTGCTGGAGTCTTTGAGGTTCAATGAATTAGATATTACTGGAAGGTTTAAATTTGAAACAAGCAATCAAAACATTGATGCAAACGAACGAAAGTGGTTTGGCGCCTTTTTTAACCATGTTAGGATAAAACTCGCTTCCTAAAGAATTCAAATTTTGTCGTTTTCCTTCTACAAATTGCCTTAGCTCTTTATAGTGTAATTTATGATAATCTTTGTCTTTTATCTTAAAGGAAATATTCAATTATTGGCTGTCCGTGAGATTTTTAGATACCATGTACGGGGACCAAAACCGAAGTAAATTGAGTTTTAAATTAAATTTTTATTACAAACGAAATAGGAAATACATTTTCTTTTATGTTTATATACTTCCAGTGCCTATTTAAACGCGAGGATAGGATTTTGTGGAACTTCTATATTGGCCATTATGTTTCCTGCTCAAGGTTCAAAGTTTACTTGATTTCTACTTGTGTAATTTTGTATGTGCAGTCAAGTTTACATGGCCAGAGAAATAAAAACAGGTGAAATTGTTGCTTTGAAGAAAATACGAATGGACAATGAGAGAGAAGGGGTATGTTTTTTATTTGCAAGCCTGTTATTTCTGCGAATGCACCCAAGCAGTATGTCACTCTTGATTTTGGATATCTATAAAATTTACCATCTATTTGTCTAATTAAAATGCAGATTATATTCTTAAATGCATTTCAATGTTATTTGTTTATGCAGTTCCCCATAACTGCCATACGTGAAATCAAAATTCTTAAGAAGCTTCATCACGAAAATGTAATTAAGTTGAAAGAGATTGTGACATCTACAGGTAACTTTGTAAAAAAAAAAAACCTTTCTACTTTGTGTATGCACATGCGTGCACGTGTTCTCTGAAACAATTAAGTGAACGTTTATATTTTTCGGATGTCTTACTTTCTGGGTTCTTTTTCTTCATTTCAGGTCCTGAGAAGGATGAGCAGGGGAGGCCAGGCAAGTAAATTATTGCCATATGTATTTCATGTGTTGGATTATACTTTAGAGTATTAGGTGATGATTGTCTTAAGGCTCCCTATAAGGTTGTCGGAGGGCACACTTGGTGATTCAGAAAATTAAAATATTGAAGATCTGGAAAACTCTGGCAAAAACATAGAAATGAGAAAATTACCTACATTCTCTAATGCCAATCCCTATGCCCTTCTTGAGCACTAGTACTATTATGGATGCCTTTCAAACTCAGATGTCATAACTTTCTCCTTGTCTAGCAAAATTGCTAATAATGTTTTAGATTTACTTCTCCAACTAACATTTTGACCAAACCCAAATTATATGGGTTAGGTTGTTAAGAAAAGCCATTTCTCGTGATACCCAAGATCCTTCGCATGTTTTATAATATTCAAATTCGTTGACTGGGCACACTCATATTAGTTGGGTAAAAAAAGTACTTCAACCTGATATGTTGCAGTTTGTGTTCCTGTATCAATTAACTTCCCTTGTAATTACTTATTTTTATAAAGACACTTTCACAAATGTAAAGTGTTACCTTCAAGTTCTTTCAAATTGAGGGCAGAGCCTGACAATTGCTAAATTTTCTTTACTTGCAGATGGTAACAAATATAAAGGTGGTATCTACATGGTTTTCGAATACATGGACCATGATTTGACAGGTCTTGCTGATCGTCCTGGAATGCGATTTTCAGTTCCCCAGATTAAGGTATCCTAAATAGCATGAAAAAAGATATCAGTTCATGTAACCAAATAATGTACTGGTATTCTTGACAGCCCTGACCTATTATCTTTGTCACAGTGTTATATGAGACAGCTTTTGACAGGGCTTCACTATTGTCATGTAAACCAAGTACTTCATCGCGATATCAAAGGTTATTATTGAAACAAGTTCTGTTATTGATATTTGTTCTTTTATGTGGGAAAACTGAGTTTTTTTCCCCTTTCATTCTGTGACGCAGGTTCTAATCTTCTTATAGACAACGAGGGTAATTTAAAGCTTGCAGATTTTGGGCTTGCCCGTTCATTCTCAAATGATCACAATGCAAATCTTACAAATCGCGTCATTACTTTATGGTATAGGTAAGTGGTTTTACTCATTTTCTAAGGAAGGCGCACCACTTCAATCTTGCAAGTGGGAATAATCAAGCACTTCATTTTTCGATTGTTTGGTTTGGGCAGACCTCCTGAGTTGCTGCTTGGGACAACAAAGTATGGTCCAGCTGTTGATATGTGGTCTGTTGGTTGTATATTTGCCGAGCTTCTGCATGGGAAGCCAATCTTTCCTGGAAAGGATGAGGTGAGTCACCCAGTAGTAGTGATGGCTAATGAAGTTTTCTGGTAAATACTAAAGCATATAGATAGGAAGAGTATAGCTGGTAGCTTATTATCATCGTGGCATTCTTTTGCTTATGAGTGCACAGTTTATTATACTGATAAGGATACTTATGCTCCATTGTCTTTTGATTATTACAGCCAGAACAACTGAATAAGATTTTTGAGCTCTGTGGAGCTCCAGATGAGGTCAACTGGCCTGGGGTTTCCAAAATTCCCTGGTATAACAACTTCAAGCCAACTAGGCCAATGAAGAGACGCCTTAGAGAAGTTTTCAGACAGTAAGTAACTTAATCATGATTTTCATATTTGCGACAATTTACTCAAGTTAGGGGATCAACAAAAACGCGGGTTTTTGACTTGCATATTGACTAGCGTACATCCTTCTGCTTTTTGTAGTTTTGACCGCCATGCTTTGGAGTTGTTGGAGAAGATGCTGACTCTCGATCCTTCTCAGGTATTTACATTTCTTGTTTGTAACTCCTTTTAAGTTATCACTGCGCTTTCTATTTATTTATTAGTTGAACTAGTGTTTTGAAGTTCTTGCCTTCTTGGATTGACCTATAAAATTGTTATTAGAGTGTTTCTAGTCATGACGATGTTGGACTATTTTTAATTCTACCTTGCATTAATCATGTTAACAAACATTACATGTATTTTCATGCAAGTAATTACGCTGTAAACATGCAAAATTTATTAACTCCTGGAACATTTGTACCCCAGCATTGTTCATGTGAATAGTTCATTTAGGAAAAACAAAATGTTTTAGCCCTTTTGAACATCTATGTTTGGTCAAATGGGCCAATGGGTTTTGGACAGGACACCTTTTTCTGGTCACTTGTGCTCTGAAATATTCTGTGATTTATCTGCAGCACCAAGAATTCTTTGGGGGTTGATTTACAATTTACAATTTACTATCATTACTTGAAAATTGAACCAAGTTTACCCTGTTGCATCATATGTTTCTTCTCAATGAGAAACTTTCACTTACTGCTAATGTGGCAACATAAGATGCATATTTGGTAAAGAATGAAACGTTAACTAGCTATATCATGTTTGATAGATCCGGATTTGCAATAAAATAATGATATTTATGGTCTAATATCCATTTGACACGATGATCTTTTCCTGTTGCAAAAAATAGAGAATATCTGCCAAGGATGCCCTTGATGCAGAGTATTTCTGGACTGACCCGTTACCTTGTGATCCCAAAAGGTATTATATCCTTTTACTGTACAATTTCTTGACTGTTATTTATTTATTTTATTTTTATATTCACAGGTCATGACATGCCACTTGTTCTACGTTATTACTATGCTTTTAATCTTAACTAGTTTTCCTGTATTAACAGTTTACCAAAATATGAATCATCGCATGAGTTCCAAACAAAGAAAAAACGACAGCAGCAGCGGCAACATGAAGAAAACGCAAAACGCCAGAAACTACAGCACCCGCAGCAGCATGCTCGGCTTCCACCCATTCAACAGTCCGGCCAAGCACATACCCAAATGCGGCCTGGACCTAATCAGCCCATGCATGGCTCTCAGCCCCCAGTTGCTGCAGGACCGAGCCACCATTATGGGAAACCGCGGCCATCTGGAGGACCAGGAAGGTACATTCCAGGTGCCAATCCTAGTGGCGGATACAACCATCCGAATCGTGGAGGTCAAGGTGGGGGAGGTTATGGCAGCGGACCATATCCTCCACAGGGGCGGGGTCCACCATATGGTTCAGGGGCAGGTCCCCGGGGTGGAGGTAGTGGATATGGAGTTGCTCCAAATTATCCACAGGGCGGCCCACCTTACGGTGGTTCTGGTGCTGGTAGAGGCTCAAACATGGGTGGAAACCGCAATCAGCAATATGGATGGCAACAGTAACATACATAGGTTATTCTTGTACCAGTAGGGTGTAACCGAGCCGAGGGAGTTTCACTTGTTAAAGGTTCTTTGTCTCCAAATGAACTATATATAATCATGTGTGAAGTAATTTATAGAGGACATTTATCCCTTCAATCGGGTAGGGAGGGAGGGAGGGAGGTAATGAGCTGTGAATCTGATAGATTTTTGCAGTATGGAAGGTATTTGAGGTTTGCATAGTTTGTGCATGACTGACTGACTATAGATACATACATACTCCTTGACTTCTTGTTGTGTTGTCAGTTGCCTTGCCTCAATATTGCTATTTGCTAATGATAAAAAAGCTTGTTGCCCTTGTCACTTTACTGACCAATGTTGGACTGAGTTTGTTTTCTCTTCTTTGGTGATATTTGGTTATTCATCTTCCTCTTCCTTTCTCATAGATCATTGCTGGAGTGGAGATACCTTCACTTTTTCTTTTCTTTTTTTAAGCAACAAGCGTACTTAAAACTCGAGAGATTAAGGGAAATCAATCAATTGCTCTGTTTTGTGAGACTTAAACCTTGAGAGATTAAGCATATAATTTACTCCTAGTCTTTTGTGAGATTTGATTTTTGTCATCCAAATCATTGATGCTTAGTGAAGAAATTTAAAATCCATAAACTAGATGGGGTCCTGTGCATCGCACGGATGAGTATACAAAAAAATAATTGTTATTTAATTTTTTTTTATTTATAAATACCCATATTCATTTGTCTTTATTGAATTCAATATTTTCAAAATTGTATACAATAAATAAATTATATATGAAATTCTTTCCCATAGTAACATAAAATGTGTATAAAAGTTATAAATGAAAATGATAGAAAAATTGACGATAAAACTAATATTGAAATCATCTCTATCATAATTAGTAATGTCGTTATTAGAGAAAACAAATAACATAACATATATAATAGGGAAAGTTTCAGATGATCGCTATTAACTATTGGCTTAATTCTTGTTACGTTTGCTGATAAAAAAAAAATATTGGCTTAATTTATATGGGTTCCTAGTTTTTTTTTTTTTTTTTTTCAGATCAAAGAACCACCAAAACTATGACATGACCTTTCCATTCGTTAAGTTTAACGAAAAATTAGTCTCTCTCATCATGTGCAATGCACATGACTTATTATTTATTTCAAAATTCCTAAGATACCCTTCTTATTTCTAATTTTTGCTTCATTTATTATTATTATTATTATTATTATTATAATATTTTGAATTTACCGGAAACTTCCAATGAACTTCAAACATTTAAAATTTCCGGGGAAGTGTAGTTGCACAAATCTTAAAGTAAAATTATTTTTAACAATTCATTCACTAATTTAAAAAAAGAAGTAAGTTTCAATTACATGTTAACAACTTTGAGAGCGGTTCCTAGAACAGCAAGTCCGTGTTCTTGTCTTTTACATTCTACCACAATTTTGATAAATACTGACTTTAAAGTCATGAATGAAATTAAACATCACTCATATTCTTAACTTCTTTTTCCCCATTTTTTTACACAATGTTTATTTTATATAATTTACACCCAAAATATTAATTCCTCATAAATAAAGTCAATTCAAGTATCTTAAAACAGAGAAATCAAAACAAAACAAAAATCTGACTGTTTTTTCATGAACTTTGTGAACATATAAGCTCAAGGCATTGTTTGAGAATCATATATACTTATCAACCTAACTATCATATTTCATTTATTTACATTTGTATTAATGTTACTGTGTTGCTAGATTATTTAATACAACTTTGTGAGTACATCTAATATAATATTTTTTAAGATCAGCGAGAAAGCTAATGAAAAGATTATGCATGCTCATACATCTTCATCATTTGTTTTAGTTGAAATCAAGTCATGCATTCTAATATAATAATTTTTTATGATTAGCGAGAAAGCTAATTAAAAGACTGTGTGCGCATACATGTTCGTCATTTGTTTTAATTGAAATCATGCCATGCGCGAAATATTCTAACATTTGATAGTATATTTGCAAATTTAGTGTTTGCATATATTATATTGTGAATATATTTTTATTTAATTTTTGTTGGTATAAGATAAATATCAATATTAAAAGGAAGGGGAGACTGCGAAAAAAACGGGAAAGGCGAGAGGTGTGGGAGGTTAGGAAGTCATAGGTGTTAGGTTTAGGGTTTTTTGAGTACTCTTACTGGCGACTGGGTAGAAGATAGCAATCTGAGTGGCGAATCAGGTGTTGCGGAGAAGGGATAAGGCAGAAGCGGGGAGTGGCTGCTGGGGGCGGTGTGTGGGTCACGAGACGAAGCGGGGTGTGTTGGGGAGAGCGATCTGTGGTTATTTATTGGTGGGAGTGTGTGGCTGTGTTGGTATGGCATCCGTTGGGGGAAGGAGTGCGACGGTAACAGGGGAGAGAGGGGGAGGAGAGAGAGACGGAAGGTCGGAGGGGGGACGGGGTTTGCTGGAAGCCGAGGAGCGAACAATCGTGGGGCTGGGAATGTTGAGATTGGCGGAGGAGGAGGAGGGTGAGTTGGATTTGAATGACGGGGTGGAGATCCCTAGGAGCCCGGCGCAGAGGGAAGGAGTGTGGGCTATCGCGGGGACGTTCATGTCCGACCTCCCGGTTCCGTTCAAAGTAGCGAGGGCACGGTTGGTCGCGCTTTGGAAACCGGTTCGGGGGCTGAATATGTTCGAGATTGCTTCGGACCTGGTTGAGGGTGGAGGGTAGAGATTCCTGTTCGAGCTATATCATGAGTGGGATGCGCGGAGGGTGATCGATGAGGGGCCTTGGACGGTCAACTTCAAGCCCCTCATATGCAAGCTGCTGGAGCCTGGTGAGCTGCCGGAGACGATGGAGCTATCATCCATGGAGATGTGGGTCCAACTGCATGGGGTCCAAGGTTCGTGTCGATCTGAGTCAGCTCTGAAGAAGATCGGGGATTTTGTTGGTAGGTTCGTGGGGTTTGATAACCCCAAACAGGGAGGGAATGGGTCATACTTTCTTCGGATCTGGGTTGCTGTTGATATCCGTCTCCCAATCAAGAGGCGGATGCGGGTGAAGCCGGTGGGAGGGGACTGGGTGTGGGTGTCGTTTAAGTACGAGCACCTGCCACGTTTCTGTTTCATTTGTGGCGTTCTGGGCCACGATGAAAAGGTTTGCAGAATCCGCTTTGAGGGCCCCGACAAGGAAGGAGAGTCACTCCTATGGGGATAAGTGGCTGCGTGGAGAGGGTTGGGTTACACCGGGGCAAGATGGAATAATAGGTGGGAGTGGGGCAGTTGGGGGCAAGGAGGTGGAGGAGCGGGAGGTGAAGGATGAAGGGCTTCTGCTGGCTCAGAAGAGGGTGCGGGTGGAGGAGGTAAGGGAGGAGGACTTGGAATCCGAGAACTCTCATGGGGGTGGCGGTCGGGTTGATAGATGGGGGTGGGGCCCTCGACATGGAGTGACGAGATTGGTTTCGACTACTAGGTATTGGGGCTTAGTAGTTGTGTTCTACCCAGTTGGGTTCGTTTTAGGCGCTTGTCCAGAGAGGGGTGTGTCGCTTACTATGGCCCGGGGCAGGTCCCCAAATTCAACGTTTGTGTCCGGTATTCGTGCCGGGTTTTATCAGATATGTGTTATATAGGTAGATTAGGCTTGTATGATTTGTGGTCATACTGGAGTGATGTACCTATATATCAATTGAAATAGACTAGTGTGCTTTTGCACACTTGACTCAAAATAAAAAATTAGAATGACAATTAAGTAATTGTCCAATATTTTTCAAATCTTTAACCACTTTTTACAATTTTGAATCAAACATAGTATTCACTTTAAACAATACGAGATTCTTGATTTTTCATTCATTTTCCCATGTGTCAAATGCATTTATCAATTTTCTCAGGAAAATAAACATTCATGGGAGAGTTACTTTTTCGTCGCCAAACGATACCTAAGTGTTATGAAGTGAAAAATGAAACAAAAAAGAAGGGTAAAATGAATATTTCAAAAAATTAACCAATTATGTGCAACACATATAGTGAGAGAAAGTGATTTTCAGTTAAAATTAATTGTCAGAATGATTCTGTACAACAATATGAGAGCTATATGTTATCTAAAATACTTCTGAGTGCTTGTTTGGTAACATTTCTCATAAGTTAGAAGTGACTTTTGAGCAACTTTTAAAGAAGTACATAACTATATAAAAAAAAAAATAGTCACTACAACTAAAGTAAAGACATAATTTGAATATACATTAATTCTCTCTCAACTTCTCATGCCATAAACTGAAAAAATAGCTTATTGAAATTTCATCATCATTCCATAAATTACCAAATTTGTCTTTGCCATTTGCTTTAATTTGATGGGAAAAAGTGCCTCTAGGGTCATTGTACTATCTCTCTTATTTCACTCGGGTCCTTAAACTTTATTTTGTTCCACACGGGTCATAGTTGAGTGCTTTTTGTTCTCGTGTGGTCCGTTCCGTGAAATCACTAACATAATCCTTCAAAACTAACTGATACGCCTGTGTTTTTCGAGTCCACGCGGCACACTAGATGAGTGTTGTCTTCTTGTCCACGGTGTCAAGGATTTTCCTAA
>JAYMTK010005190.1:0-10427 GCA_036897405.1 Pelargonium myrrhifolium
TTATAGACAAAACTCACAATATGATACATATATTAGTCTTGGTTCATTATTGGAGCTTAATCTTGCTTGAAAATTATGCCACTAAATTTGTTTTTTACTTGCTATTTGCAAACTAATTTGGATTTTCTTAATTAAAATCCATCATTCTCAAGGTTTATGCTCTAAGGTTTCAAGTATATGGTATAGAGTATATGTTGATATAAAGCTTAAAAGTTGTGTAAGAATCCCACATCGGAAAAATTTAAATTCCATTGAGCTTCTAAGTTCTATATAAACTAATACTATATCCTATATGTATTAGTTATTATCATATCTAAAGCTAATAGCTATTACTATTAGTTAATAGAACAATTTTTTGTAACTTATAGAAAACAAAGAGTATCTCAATGAGAGAGCTAGAAATGTTAAAGTTGGTGATGTGGCATCTTCTAGTGTTGTCTCACCAACTTTAACATACATATGTATGGATTTTTTTAATAGTTATGTACTTTTTAATCATTTTATAAAAATAATTTTAAATTAAAATTTTGATATCTTCTCTTTATTTTTGTAGCAAACAATTTATAGTTTTTAAAAGTTGGTGAAAACCACTTCTACTTTATAAGAATAGTTGCCAAACAAGCACTATGTAATAACACCGACTCCAATGAAAATTACCGAACAGTCCAAATTCCTATGGTTATTTAAATATTAAAATCTTGGTATATTAGGTTTAGTTGTTCTCTCCGCATTTCGTAACACCTCTCCATAGTCCATACACCAAAACGACACCGTGATGGGAACTCCGGAGACATCCCGAGAGCCTTGCCCCGATCGTCTCCTGGACGACACCGGCGGCGCGTTCGGCATGGGCGCCGTCGGCGGCTCAGCCTTCCATTTCATCAAGGGCGTCTACAACTCCCCCTCCGGCCACCGCCTCCTCGGCGCCACTCACGCCGTTCGCATGAACGCGCCGCGCGTCGGCGGAAGCTTCGCCGTCTGGGGGGGCCTCTTCTCCCTCTTCGACTGCTCCATGGTCTATCTCCGCCAGAAGGAGGATCCCTGGAACTCCGTCTTCGCCGGCGCCGCCACCGGCGGCTTCCTCCAGATCCGCCAAGGCCTCCGCGCCTCCGCCCGATCCGCCGCCTTCGGGGGCGTCCTCCTGGCCCTCATCGAGGGCATGGGCTTGATGTTCAACAAGTACATGAGCGCGCCTCAAAACGCCCCTCTCATGTTGGACGACCCCGCCGCCATGCCTGGAAGCTTCCAGATGCCCCAGCCACCGATGATTTCGTCTGAATCGTCAAATTCTACTGAATCTGGGTCGTTGTTTGGAGGGTTGTTTGGTGGAGGGAAGAAAGATTCGGGCGCGTCTTCATCGAAGACGGAGGTTTTGGAGAGCTATGATAAGCCTATGCCAAATTTCGACTACAAGTGATACAAACAAGGTTGGTTTTTGATACGCAATTAGCTAGCTCATATGAAACATAGTTGTTTGTAGCAGCATTGTATAATAAGTAGTAATGTTTATTATTATGTATGTGCGTGCTATTTTGGATGAATAATTCCATTTCAAAGCTATTTTCTGTAATTCTTTGTGATTGGAAATGTATCCTAGTGTAGTTTGTTTGCAAGGGTATGTTCTATGTTGCTATAGATGAAATTGCTTTGCTTTGCTTTGCTTTACATATAGAATGATGTCTTTTGGATTCGGTTTCTTCAGTTCAGTTGGAACATTCTATTTGAATTGTTTAATGGCTATTTGATAACAATCTTGTAGTTTGTTTGTGCTCATCGTCATTTGATTTGATGGTCCTTACTTACTAGGAGTGCCATTGTTGTGCATCTAGTTAGTTCTATGACTGTATAGGTACCTGTTAATTATTTTCGTTGATGTGAAAGATTATTAAGTATGGGTTTATTAGGGACTACTTGATTGTAACAAATTCAAGAAGCTATAACCATGCCTAACTAACTAAACTAAATGTGGTCCGAGATGGAGTCTAGGAGGGACATGTGGCAGCGTCTGCCTAGAGGTCAACAAAAATCGAATGTGAACGGGGCATGGTTTAGTGTGGTTGGAGCGACTTGGGTGGTGCGCGGTTGGGGGAAGCGACGTGGTGGAGGGACGTCGACGTGGTGGAGGGACGTAGACGTGGATCCGGAATCACTTTCAGTTGTTCAGGCTTCACAAGTGGAAGGAGAGGATACCAGTTTCTTGGACTTGATTATTTGGAATATTCTTGCAATATTTGATCTTTTGGGTAGGTTCTCGGTTCTCGATCTCTTTTGAGGAGAAAATGATTACCTTCTTCTATTTCTATATGCATGTTATTGATCAATCATTGACACTGACATACTATCCCATGACCATGAGGATTCAATTAGTACATCTTAAAAGTTCTGTACAAAGTCGGATAATAGTGCTTGGTGTACAAGCCTTTTCTCAGTAACATTGCAGATTACTAGTTGAGGCTATTTCCATATTCATTTTGTGCATATTATGAACTTACTTTTATATGAATTGAATCACTGGTTCCAAACTGTAATCTTTTCATTATACTCTCTATCTCTCGGATCTCAGTTTGTCTGTTGCTATGAAGTTATTAGGGTGTGACATTCTATATATTGGCATGCTTTTCCACAATATTCGTTTTCAATTTTCAGGGATGATTAACCTGTTTGAGTTGTGTTCTCTTCAAAACAGGAACTCATTGTCACACTATACTTTTTTTTTTACTTGGTTAAAAAGGGGCATTCAAAACAGGAGAGTTGTGTTCTCTTCAAAACAGGAACTCATTGTCACACTTTACTTTTTTTTTACTTGGTTAAAAAGGGGCATTCAAAACAAATCATTGTAATGTACACTCATCATCACATTACAAGACCGTGTTTGCAGATTTGCTCCTACACTCGACCCGATAACCTCATACCCGGACCGTAGCTCTGCAGGTTTGGTTCCGAGACAAGTGGCGCCTGAGCGTCATGTCATCATACCATAGTGACGTCACCTTATTAGACTCCCTCCCGACATTCGGACACATGACTTCATGCTCCAGACTATAACTCCGTGGACTTGGTCTCCAATTGTGCCCACCGCGAGCTCGTCTGCAAGCTCTCCCGCGAGTCTTGTCTGTGAGCCTCGTTCGCGAGCTCCCCTCGCGAGCCTCGTCTGTGAGTCTCGTCCGTGAAGCTCCAATCGTAAGCCTCGTCCGCGAGGCGTCCTCCACGGACATCCAACTACGAGCCTCCTTCCAGGAGTTTCGACCGAGATCAATCATCCATGACCCCATTGTGGGGACAAGCCCATCCAATACTCTAAGTCGGTCCCACCGCTACCAAGTTAGACAATCACACGATGACACGTGGAACATTTGGTAAAACCTATAAATATCCTCTCTTGGTAAGAGAGAGGGAATCCCATTATTGAGAACTACTTTCTCTCTCTAGAAAGCTCTCTAGTTTTCCTAGTGTTTCCAGACGAGATCTCTTTCTCACGCCCGAGACAGTGTCCCGGAACCATTCCGGGTCTCATTGTTTTTTGGTGTGCTCACTTGTAGGTCATAGGTTGGCCATACACCGTGGACAAGAAGACATCACTCATCTAATGTGTCGCATGGACTCGTAAAACTCAAACGCATCAGCTCACTAACAACAATAAGATGGTTGTCTTGAAAATACACCGTTCTTTTGTAGTTATCTAAAACATATTCCAAAAACCATCATCAAAGTTGAAAAAGGATATTTACAAAAACTATGAGTGTACATTCCCCTGTTATACAGGGAAATTAAGTAGCATAAATAAATAAAATGGCAATTAATCAACTTTTTATTCTTTGCTTGGTTTACACTACACTAAACTTGAATTCTTGGTGAACCCAAATGGGTAGAAAAGAGGTAATGGAGTTGGAGGGTGTTGATGATCATTAATTGGATTCTCCCTAGCAATGGTTGTGAGATGGGGTGAAGTTGGAGGAGATGCATAAAATGCAGCAGCAGCAGCAGCAGCAGCCTCCAGTACCTCTTGCCGCACATTTTGCTGCTCTTGAAACACTCTTTGGGCACGCAGTGCCGTCAAGTACAATCCCGCGCCAAGGAAGACTGTGCACAGACCAAAAACTCCGGCAGCCGAAAACAGCCCTTGTCGGATTACGAGGCAGCTTGTTCTTGGCGATGACCACTTGTTAAGATGCCCCGACTCCACGCTCACTCCAATCAACAACAAAATCTCCCCCACCGCAAAACAAATCCTGCACACCCAGCCAGCATAAATTAAATTGTTGAGACGGGACTTGGTGACAGACAGTTAGTGAGGCCCGTGCATACCAAGTGGCGACGAAGAAAAAAGCAGCTTGGTAAGTGAGGTGGGTGTTGGCGGATGGAGAATAAGATTCCCAAGCCGGAGACGGCACTTTACTAACGGCAATGAGCATGAAGGTATGGTTCACAAGCATTGCAACAGCTAGAGCCAAGAACGCACCCGCGCCCCCCACCAATGGCATCTTCCCGCTCCCGCTGTACACGCATTCGTATTTCGTTTCCTTTCCATTGTCACTGCTGCTAAACCAAGTCACCTACAAAAACATATATAACATGAGTTATATTATATATGCGAATGCTTCTTGGTTATCTCACAAATATTTATTATTAGTTAGTACTGGTACGGGTACCTGTGAGCGGGTTGCTTCGGAGAGGAGGCAGAGGACGAAGCAGAGGAAGCCGCAGAGGATGGTGAAGACGACAGTGATGGCGGCTGTCCGGCTGCCCAATTGAGTGGATTTGGGGCGGGGCGCAAGATCAGCATGAGTGATTGCCATTTTGTGCTGCATATGCATATTATCTCATGGAGGTACAAACTAAAAGAGAGAGAATTTGCATTCTAGAATTGCTTGGAGCAAAGGTTGCTTAAAGGCCAAAGATTCTTAGGTTCTGAGCTTTAACAGGAAGATTTCACACAAGGGTGGGTGATGCATGTAGTGGTGCTCAAAGTTTTGCTTTTCCAACATCTTTTAATCATCTTCTTTTTTAATGATTTAAGGCAATAAGGCCTTGTTTGAGAACTCAAAAAAACCTCCTACAACTTTCTTTTGTATTAGCCACGTAAACATTATACGCAAGTCACTTATACTAAATTGTTTGGTAAAATAAAAAAACAAAAGACTTTTCATTCAAAAACTGTTGCACAATTCCTGCGGGAGCTCCACTTCCACATGAGCACGTAAAGCTGCTTCTTGTTAAAATCCAATACCACCCTTCAATTATTTATATCTAACGAAGAAGCGACCATCGTTTGTCCAGTGTTGAAAACAGACTAGCCAAGAAGGAGACAATCGATCATTTCATATATTTGTAGGTCAATCACATAATCTATGCTTGTAGTTTGATGGTTAACCATCGTGTTCTACGCTTACTTTGCCCATATTTTGTCCTAAGTGTATATATTTTTAAATTTTTTTCTTACTCATACTTTGTTTGGTCATTACGACATTTAAAAGTACATTTCTCTCATTTTTATCAAACAATCTCAAATTATTTTTAGAAACTTACACATTTTCATCTTTCTTTCTTTTTTACCTCTTTTTAATCTATACATCTTTTGCAATTTTAGTTACTAAACAAGCAATAAAGTAAAGCTAAAATTCAAAGTGAGCTCACATGTTGAAATAAATCGATATTACTCTGATGAACTAAAAAAATATGAGCCATGGCTGAACCAGTATAGTACTTGAAGTTATTATGTGTCACATGACTGTAGACAAGTTCAAATTAGTGGACAAATAAAGTTGGAGTATAAAGAAGTTAAAAAAGTTAATTGGATGTGTTAAACAAGTAAGGCAAGCCTATACTACAATCACCAAGCAGAGTTATGAATGGTTCTTGTTCTTTGTTTCTGCTCAATTTCATTAAACTACTGCAACCCTGAAAAGGAAAAGAATATTTTATTTTATTAATTAGGAAAAGGAATATGTATACATAGTATTGCATTAGTCATTAGGTGGTGTGAAGAACAATATTAATATTGCTAATTTCCCTGCAAACATAAGTAAAAGGAATATTGGATGTGAATGCTCTTAAAGTTGATATTTATTTGGTTTAAAATTTGAACTTTTTATTTTGTTTTATTTTGACCGAATTGATCATTGCAAGTGAATTAATGATTTTCAAATAATAGGTTACTTCTCGACACACGTTACAGTCTTAAAATTTGAATACAAATGAACAAGTATGGAACAAATCGCATTAACCACCAATTCAACTCTTGAAATTTTATTATACTAATTTTCTTTTAAGATTAATTACACATAACACTTCTGTATTAAACACGATTTGCATATGACTACCCTAAGGTTCTATTTTAACTTTTAACTACCATGTATTATGTCAGGGGACCTTCCGTCCAAAAACCATTAGTTAAGTGGTAAAAAGACCGAATTGTCATTATTATATAATTTTTAAATATAAATAAAAAAAATAAAATAACAGAACGTTGCCAAAAAATTCAAACCCTCGCCGGAAACTTCAAGTGTTCTTGAATTATGAAGAAGGGCAAAATGGTCATTTTCAAAAAAATTGAGGTCATGTGCATGACACATGATCAGAAAACTGAATATTCCGTTAAAAATGGAATATTCCGTAACAGAGAGATCCCTCTGGCATAATATAGGATAGTCAAAAGTTAAAATAGAACCTTAGAGTAGTTATATACAAATCGTATATAATACAGAAGTGTCATGCGTAATTAACCCTTAAAATTATGAATCCGAACATATCTTTTCGCTTCTAAAAAAATCATTGGAGTATGTGTGGATTAAATTCGATGAAGTGTCATGTTATAAGTGATTGAAAATAACATGATTTATAATCCTAATTATCATCACATTATTATAATAATAAAAAAAATTATCATCACATATATATTATTTTACCTTTGTAGTGGAGTGGGAGGTGACCAAGACAAGGACTCTCCAAAAAGTAATAAATAAACAATTATTGTTGGGTTTTTCGGTGAAGTCTTTTAAGCAAACCTCCAAAAGAGAACCAAAACCAACCTCTCCTCTATATGCTTTCCCTGTCAAGTTCCTCTCTTTGCACTCAACCTCCTCTTTGCTTCAAAAGTCAATAAACAACAAACCCATCTCTCTCTGATCATCACTCTCCTTCACTCAAGATACCAAAACCCAGTAACTGTTTCTCAACAACAGTTCTTGAGGAAGAAGACCCATATCTCTGTAACCCAGAATTTGTTTCTCAAAAAGTTTCCTCCTTTTAGCCCAGAAATTGCTTCTCTAAGAATACATATCATGTTGATTCTGTGAGTTCTTGCTGTTTATTGACACTGTAGAGATGTTTGGGTGTGAGTGTTTTTACTGGATCAATCAACACTCTGATGATTTTTCTGAGACTGAGCCACAACCCATCTCTCTCCCAGCTCCTCTCCCTGATTGGCCTCAAGGTATATGCTCATCCCTGTTAATTCCTAATTTAATTTTTAGGGTTCTGCTTCTGAAATTGCCTTTTTTACATATGCTCAAGACATGGGTTTATTGTATTACTTTATTTGCTTTCTTATTTTAGCTTAATTTGAGCTTTATTTGATTTATGTATTTTTGATGTTCTCTATACTTGAGGTTTAAATGCTAGTTTTGGCTTGGTAATATAATTCTAGGGTTATGTTTCTGAAATTACCTTTTTATATATGCAGAAAAGACATGAGTTTACTGAATTACTTTCTTTCTGATTTTAGCTTGAATTGATTTTGTATTTTTTGTTTCTGATGATTATGGGTTATTTCTATTTCTATTCAGCATATGGGTAATTGGGAGATAATATAAATAAATAAATAAAAAGAAGAAGAAGAAGAATATTCTCTGTATATGCTTTGTGTGTGGTCCATGATATGGTACTTTGGATTTAAGTCAATTAATGGGTCAATTTGCACATTTTCATGAAAGCATCTCTGATTTGCAGATTTTGTTAGGTTTTGGATCTTGGGACATAGCAAAAACAAGAGAAATTTATGGCTGATTAATTTTTAATTTTTGGGAGGGTATATTGGGAGTAAATTGAGTTAACTTGCATTTCAGTTACTTCTACCATAAATTGAATGAACGATCCCTTAGATTTCAGTATTATTAATTTTCCCTTAAATACTCAGATTACTACGTAGTGCTCTTACTTGATGACATTTTCTTTTGGTATCTGGCGGCACTTGATTGCGATTACATCTTACCCAAATCAACGTTATAGAATAACTTCTTGCATAGTAGTTTCTTGCTTTTAAAATAACGTGAAATTTAATGGGTAAAGGCCAAAAGTGTCACTTTCTTGAGATGATATATCCATTTTGCTTTGCATACGATAAATGAAGTTTGGAATTTTAGTTATAGTTGAATTGGAGGCATGGGCATCCTTTTTCCCGTAGGTGAAAGGAAGAGGAAATTTGTTTCGTTAACTCTTCGAGGCTGTTTGTGACTTTGAAGATATTTAATCATTTTTTAGTGTAGAAAATGGTTTGGGACGTTATATGTAATAATCTTCTCTTTGTTATATAATCTAAAACCTATTTTGAATGTTTCCAAGAACCGAGTTTATTAGCAGTTTTGGAGGAAATTGAAGCGACGTCTTTTTTTCTCCTGAAAAATTAAATTTCTTGTGGAGCTTTTCTTTAGCTAATAGTATTTGTTTGCAATAGAACATTATACATTATTATTTCTGTTATTGTTCATAATGATAAAATTAGCTCTCAACGTTTTGCCATTTTCTCAGGCAATGGTTTTGCAAGTGGAAGAATATGCCTCGGAGAAATAGAAGTTCTCAAAATAACAAAATTCAAGAGCATTTGTAGCTACAAGCCACGGCGTGGCAAAACGAAAGGCGTGAGATTTTATAAGCCTATTGAGATACCCAAAGGATTTTTCTGCCTCGGTCACTACTGCCAGCTCAATGATCATCCATTGAGAGGCTATGTTCTTGTGGCTCGTGACATCACTGTTCCCAACCCAGTGACCGGTTGCATTTGTCGAGACTCCCCGGCTCTAACAAAGCCCATTGACTACACGTTAATCTGGAGTACAGATACAAATCAGAACGGTGGTGGTCACTTTTGGTTTCCAAACCCGCCAGTAGGCTATAAGGCTATGGGTTTTGTGGTCACTAACAAGCCAGAGGAGCCGAGTCTGGAGGAAGTTAGATGTGTCCGGGCAGATCTCACAGATACTTGCGAAGCATGTCATCTGATACTTGATTATTCGGATTCAAGTACTTCCCGTTGCCCGTTTCAGGTCTGGAAAACACGACCCTGCAAAAGGGGTATAAAGGGCAGAGGCGTTTCTGTCGGGACGTTCTTTTGCCGAAGCTACTTGAGTTCTGAAGAAGAAATGGATGTTGTGTGCTTGAAGAATCTTGATTCCACCCTACACGCGATGCCAAATCTTAATCAAATTCATTCCATAGTTAATCATTATGGACCGACCGTTTACTTCCATCCCGATGAGGTTTATTTACCCTCGTCAGTGCAATGGTTTTTCAAAAACGGAGCACTTTTGTACAGAGATGGGAAGCTGGAAGGTGAACCCATTGATTTTAGGGGATCAAAGTTGCCTAGTGGAGAGACAAATGACGGGGAATTTTGGATTGATTTGCCAAGTGACGATGATGCCAGAAGTTTTCTTAAGAAGGGGAATTTAGAGAGCGCAAAGTTGTATGTACATGTAAAACCCGCACTTGGAGGTACGTTCACTGATATTGCAATGTGGGTGTTTTGTCCCTTTAATGGACCCGCTACTCTTAAAGTCGGGCTGGTCAGTATTGAAATGACCAAGATAGGGGAACACGTGAGCGACTGGGAACATTACACACTCCGGGTTTGCAACTTAACTGGCGAGCTATGGCAAATGTATTTCTCCGAGCATAGTTGTGGCGGATGGATCGATGCTACCAACTTGGAGTTTATCAAAGACAATAAGCCGATAGTTTATTCATCAAAAAATGGTCATGCAAGTTTCCCACATCCCGGAAGCTACCTTCAGGGCTCCTCAAAGCTCGGGATTGGAATGAAAAACGATTGCGCAGCAAGCAATTTTTTCGTGGATTCGAGCACGAGGTATGAGATAATTTCTGCCGAGTATCTTGGTGATGGAGTTGTCGAGGAACCGTGTTGGTTGCAGTACATGAGAGAATGGGGACCGACCATCGTGTATGATTCTCGATCTGAAGTTGACAAAATAATCAACAGTCTTCCATTTTTTGTTCGATTTTCTGTGGAAAATCTCATCGACTTGTTCCCGACAGAGCTCTATGGTGAGGAAGGGCCAACCGGGCCAAAGGAGAAGGATAATTGGGAGGGAGATGAAAGATGGTAACGTTTTGATAACTTGGCCACCAAGTTTCATTCTCGTTCCGATTCTTGATTCTCATTTCTGAACAAAATTTGTAATTCAAACGATACC
>JAYMTK010005191.1:0-10424 GCA_036897405.1 Pelargonium myrrhifolium
CATGAAAAAAAAATATTCTTCAGGGTAGTAACATGATAAATTGAAATCTAATAGGGTAGTAACTTGTAATTACCCCTTAATAAAATTTACAAGTTAAGGGTTCGAAAAAGCTAAAAACAAAATCAGGGGGCAACATTTAATTATGAGAAAGTCAAAAAGGTGTTGTGTGGCAGTGACATAGCGGTGAAGAATGGTTAACCTGCTATAGCATGTAAGTTGGAGTTTTTTAATAAAATTTACAAGACAAGAGTTCAAAAAAGTAAAAACAAAATAAGAGGACCAACGTTTAATTCTAAAAAGTCAAAAGGTGTGGCTAGAATTAACCAAAAAAAATATGTGAAAGAGCCGCAAATAATAAAAATCAAAGGTTACATTGGGACACGTCATGGTGCACGTCAGAAGTGAAATTTAACGTCCAAGTAAACCAAAAATGACGTGGCAGTAGATAACTCCACAACAAATATAAAAAGAAAAAAAAAAATCACAGTCATACGGAATGGGACCCAATCCGGAAGAGAATCTCATACCTTCCATAAATAAATAACCCAATCTACAGCTGCCTCCTGTATCAATATCTGCATCATCAACTCGTCTCTCTGGAGTGAGTGGACTCAGTGACCAAAATGGCTCCACGACTCGTCTTGCTCTCCTCTGTCCTCCTCATCATCCTCTCCTGTGCCGCCGCAGGATCCACCTTCGACGACTCTAATCCCATCCGTATGGTCTCCGACAGCCTCCGCGACCTCGAATCCTCCGTCTTAACCGTCCTCGGCAACTCTCGCAAGGCCCTCTCCTTCGCCCGCTTCGCTCACAGGTTCGTCCGATCACGCTCCTCACAGCTTCGATTAATCTACATCTCTTCTCGCTTACTGAGTTTATTGAATTTGAATAATTGTGAAATTTTTGAAATTGGAAATACAGGTATGGGAAGAGCTACGAGAGTGTGGAGGAGATGAAGCTTCGGTTCGATATTTTCTCCCAGAACCTGAAGCTGATTAGATCTACCAACAAGAAAAATCTGCCTTATACTCTTTCCGTCAACAGTATGTATTACCGTCTTCTTGATTGAATTTGATTTCTTTCTTATCAGTTTACTGTCGTGCCAAGCCTAAAGTTGACTTTACTGATTGGTTACTGTTTGGTTTATCTGTTTTCTTTTTCTTTTTCGATAAGATTCTGTTTTGTAGCTGATTACAACTTTGACATGTTAGCTCAGTAGCAATCGAAAACCTAAGTTTGGTTCAATTCATGATTTTACCATATCACTGATATACATCGGTATCAATTGGCCGGAGAATTTAATTGTAGTAGAGGAGCTTAAGTTTCCCATAATTTCTAAGTGAATTCAGGCATCTTTAGATGAGATAGTATTTTCTTGTTGTTGAGAATCTTTATGAGTTAAAAGAAGAAGAAGGATTGATTGTCTTTAGTGACATAATACTTCACAGCTTGATATTTGTCAATTTTGTCATGCAGACTTTGCTGATTGGACCTGGGAAGAGTTTGTAAGCCACAGATTGGGTGCTGCTCAGAACTGCTCTGCCACATTAAAGGGCAACCACAAGCTTACTGATGCAGCTCTTCCTGAATTGGTACTTTTCAAGATAGTTTCTTTAGCTTTTGGCAATTATTCATTCTTGAATAGGAAGTTTTAACAAGGAGTTCTGTTTTTATGCCTTTGGTCATGCAACTCATCTGATTGTCTTAGAAAGGTGTAATATACTTGTTGAACTGTTGAGCTGACTGCATTTTGTTACAATGAATAATCTTTTTCTGTCACATACTCACTCATGTCTAGTGTTCAGTGCCAGTACGCACCCACCTTTCAGCAACATAAAATCTTTTAAACTACCTTATGTTTTCTCTTCACTTAAATGTTACGGGTGAGACACTGAGACCGAGTCAAGAAGGAACTCAGAAAATTGTAAATTTCAGAGCTTTATCCAGATCTTAACCACCATGTCAGTCGATTGGTTTTCATGTGTGGTACTTCTGTATTCTGCTACAATAATTATTTTGTGGTCATTAGACACCCATACCTTTTCATATATTTTAACCAAATTTTGTTATTGATCAATAAAAAAATTGATTTTACCATGGTTTATCTCATTGTTACTCCTCTTTTGCTATGTTTACAGAAAGATTGGAGAGAAATTGGCATTGTCAGCCCAGTTAAGGATCAAGGCCACTGTGGTTCTTGCTGGACATTCAGGTTAGTTTAGTCAAGACAAATTCAACTTGCTGATTTTACTTAATATATTGTTTGATTATAATTTTCGTGCTTGCCTATTACAGCACCACTGGAGCTCTTGAAGCAGCTTACCATCAGGCATTTGGCAAAGAAATCTCTTTGTCAGAGCAGCAGCTTGTGGATTGCGCTGGAGCTTTTAATAACTTTGGTTGCAATGGTGGGTTGCCTTCCCAGGCTTTTGAATACATCAAATACAATGGTGGTCTTGACACTGAGGAAGCATATCCTTACACCGCAAAAGATGGTAGTTGCAAATTTTCATCAGAAAATGTTGGTGTCCAAGTTGTTGACTCTGTCAATATAACCCAGGTAAGAAGTCTATCAAAAGAGAAATTTTGATTTAGTTTCAGTCATGTTATCAGATTGGTTGTATTGACATGCTTATTTGGGCATGTAAATGGATTTGTCAGACCAGAATGTTGGGAGAAACAGTCCATTTGTGATTGGATAATTACATTTTTCATGTAATACAGAGTTTAGAATTTTTTTAAAGCTATTCTTGTATGCTTTCTAATATTTATAGAGCAACACAGGGTGCAGAAGACGAGTTACAGCATGCAGTTGCCTTTGTCCGGCCTGTGAGTGTGGCATTCCAGGTTGTGAAAAGTTTCCGATTTTACAAGGAAGGTGTTTTCACCACTGACACATGTGGGAGCACACCAATGGTGCGTTTCGAGTTTAATCAGGCTCCGTTCTTTTGTACACACAAGCATGTTCACTCCACATCAATTGAACTAGTTCTTCTCTAACGTTCTTTTGTTATATATGGCAGGATGTGAACCACGCTGTTCTTGCAGTTGGATATGGAGTGGAAAATGATGTTCCATATTGGCTCATTAAGAATTCTTGGGGAAAGAACTGGGGTGTAAATGGTTACTTCAAGATGGAAATGGGGAAGAACATGTGTGGTAAGTTCAGCAGCTAACTTGCATTCGAAAACCAATGCATATCACATAGCTATCATTTCAACTGATATACTGAGGTAGTCTTTTGTCTTCTATTCAATTCGTTTATGCTGAAATGATATTCTTATTGCAGGTGTTGCAACTTGTGCATCATACCCTGTTGTTGCTTAAATCTGTTCCCCAAGAAATGGAAGTTTCTATTCACGAGTGATTCAAGACATTTACACACTACTTGTTTCAGTCTGGAATGCGCTAGGAGTTATTCATCTGTAAGGTTGAAGGGCCATGGTATACTGGTGATTGGTATGGTGCAAGTTCGATGTACAAAATAAGATCAAAATTTCAATTTCCCTTCCGGAAGGATATTGTAATATTGTATTCAACAGACATTTGTCTATTGTATTATCATGTGGAATCTTGTGCCTGCTTATACACAGCAAGATACTGCCTGTATTCCAGTTTTCATTTCTATTTCTGCTATTGTTGAAGTCTTGGGAAGACCACAAGATTGCATTTGTCTTTTTCATTTATATACCGAGGATGGTAAATGTCACTTTTGAGGGCCTGTCTCTCCAGTTTTTCTCCATCTCAGTCGTAGCCAAATCTTCAACCTTAATTATAAAGTATAAGTAAATTTATAAGTTAGTATTGTCTTTTTCATTTATATAAAGTGTCACTTTTGAGGGCCTGTCTCTCCAATTTTTCTCCATCTCAGTCGTAGCCAAATCTTCAACTTTATAAAGTATAGGAAAATTTATATATCAGTACCCTCAACTTAACACTTTTTACACATTATTCTAAACTAAATTCCGTCCATACCGTCTAACCCTCCATCCGTTAAATGTTGAACACCTATTAGTAATATCATATGTTCATGCTTGATGATGATTACTAAACTAGATGTTAGATTTGTACGTCACAAATTTAACTAACAAATGAGCACATTAAGGGAAAAATTGAAACACAAAAATCAAAAGAAAAAGGGTGTAATAGACATTTTCAAAAAGATTGAAGTCGCACATGGCACATGAAGAGAGTAAAATTCCGTCAAAGTTAACTAATGGAATGAAAAAAAAAATTGTTTAGAGTAATAATGTAACGAAAAATTCAATAGAGTAGTAACATGCAAAGAGTGTTGAGTAAATAGTACTAACGTGTAATTTTCCCTAAAACATAAAACAACAAAATTTTCATGCATTTAATTCTTAACTCTAGGTTCAATTCCTAATCAAACTAAATAAAACCCTAAATTAGAAATACAGTGTAGTTGCGCGCATGTCAAATCTCGAAGTGCAAAAGCAGCAACACAGAGCACAATGTAGTTTATAGAGCTTTCAGATTCTGTGATGCAAGCTTTAAGGAAACATCAGCAAGCTATACAAACTAGCAATGCTCAAGGAAATTACTTTTGATACAGAAACTGTACTGTTCAACCAACACCATTGGAACATTTAGAAAATGATACAGAAACTTTAACACATCTCAGTACGGGCAATCATCTTTTACAGAAACTACAATGGGGTGACATGAGTAGTTTCATTCAGAAACAGACACCCAAATACATCATTGAAGAAATCATGACCCTTGACTATTTCTCCAGCTCCAACTATGGATTCTGTATCATATTTGCATGCTCTTCCACAGTCAGGACAGTATGTCACCTGTAAAGTATGAACAGCCAAGATTTAAGAACTTGTTCCAATCTTCCACACTTGGAAATCAAAGATGAAAAATGCTTATTCAGTAACCAACCTCCAATAACTTTGGCTCAAAGGAGCTATCAAGCATAACATCCACACCGTAAATAGCCCTAGATGTAGGACTATGCATTTCTGGATGCACTGCCGCAGCTGACTCAAAGACCAACCGAATCATGTTCTTTATTCTAACATGGATATCCAACCATTTAACTGTGGCAGAAAAAATAAATTAGAAGTTGATCTATCAACATTATCTGCTTACCTTTTCAAGAAAAGAAAAAACAGAACAATTACAAGCTGAACAGACCCTTATACCTTGGTGTTCTTGTTCAAACTCCTGCACAAACTCGGGCGTGTTCATGTGATTCAGCCTCCCACAGTAGTTCTGGAAGATATGAAAGTGGTTACAGGACTAATGCCAATCTTACACTATAGTGAAAAGAAATGTCCAATATTCATAAAATTTCTTCTGTGTGGGTTTTGGTTAAAACCTCACGGAGCCTCTACATAAGCTATCATCTACCAATTGCCAAAGAAAAATTCATACTAAATGAGATGCATAGAACATACCATAACAGTGAAGTGAGTCTCATACTCAAAGAAACTGTGCTTGTTTAAAGAATATGGATTGTTTGCCAACCTAACCTGAAATTGAAATGAGGCATTGATTATAATTTTCTTTGCGAACATAAAAAGATATTATGTATAAAAGAGTATAAGCCAAAAGAACAAATATGCATACCCAAAAAACATCTGTCAGGAATATTTCCAAAGGGTTGATACTGCGGACCAGTACAATGTAACGAAGATCAAATTTCCTCCCTCTAAACAAAGCAGGGTGCTCAATATACTTCTGGCATATTTTAGGACCGGTCTCCATGAGACGGATAATTGCAGCAATATCACCAGTAACAGTTGTATCAATGGTTCGTGCCATATTCCAAGGTTTTAAAATCCAAAGATTGTTGAGTCCATCTCTTTGGCGTACAAAATAGTCACCAATAAGTTGAGATAAATTAGTTTCAAGGTTATAAGTAGTCTGCAACCACTTGGGAGATCCATGTGCCTGTAGGGTAAAAAGGTTAATAGTTACTGAAAGTTGAAACTAACATCTAACAAAAAAGGAACTACATTATTTTTTTGTTCAGACATTTTGGCACTTCAAGGATGCAGTACTGAAGTAAAGTGGAAAACACTCTGGGAAGAAGATTAGGAGACCCGTGTTATTTACAATTGATCATAACAGTGTATCAGATAGCTTTTAAAAAGTGGTAATGCTATCAGCAAGATGAAAAAAGTCTGCCTTTGTAGTAACCTTTTGAACAGTCTCTGCCAAATGATGTTTCATGACAAGACAAGCCTCAAAAGGAAATTGATTTATGTACTGCTGATCTGTGACTCCAGTAGCTTTCTTAAAATCTTCATCTACTTGCATACTAGTCCATATAATATCTGCATCCTTCAGGTCAGTAGCTGCAAGTAACAGAAAGTGGTTAGAGCTAAATCCAGAAAATTTCATGCACCATGCAAATATATATATATATATATATATAAGACATAATTAATACAAAATGAAGAATCGTTATACAAGTAGAGGCCCAGAATTCGAATTAATCTCCAGACGCAAGAACATATGCATTAGTCAGGCAATAAACGGCAATGCAGATAAGAGTAGTTTTGTAGCTGGTTCATCAACAAGACAACACTTACTTATCACAAACTCAGAACGTGTCAAATAGTCCTCTACATGAGGTATATCGGTATAGACACGTAAAGCACGGCCATCACTACGACGTAGACTTTTAGGTGTGGAAGGGTTCGTGGATGTGAAAGATAAGCTTGTTGATTGCAACTTCTGGAAGTATTTCTCAAACTCCTGAAAAGTTCAAAATAGATTAATTTAAAACCAAGTTACAGTTTGATTGGCTGATAACAAAGTCATTGACACAACTTAAATAGCTTAAGGAAAGAGTACTTGAATAAAATATTTTTGGGGTGTGTGGAACCAAGCTGTAAGTCTGGCGGAACGCTGCTTATCCTCTCCAATACCAAGCAGATAATCACGAGTGCACTCATCTCCTTTCTGAACATTCTTTGTTGGCCACAATATAGAATAGCTGAGGATCAATATGCATCATGTAAGTGACTTTTGGAAGTTCACACCAAAAGAACAGAAGCTCGTTTCAAGGGAAAAAAGAACAGAAGCTGCAAAGAAATTATCTCTAAATGCCTTCCATAACCAGAGCAATAGGATAATACATTTTTGCAAAATATTACGGCCACATAACCAGAATCAATTATTTTCTTCGTGTCAGTAAATTAATATGCATCAAGTTTTGTTCAAGTTCAAATGACAACAGAAACCATTTCTCTTCAATAAAAACATCAACAGAATAGGTCCAAATATTCAACAAAATGAAAAGGTAAAAGAATAAAGTAAAAACAAAACCTGACTGCTGATTCCAAATTTCCCCGAGGCATGAACAGAAAAGGAGCCACTCTAAAATTTGGCTCATCGCTGTGCCGCAAAGCTGAACCTAGTTCATCCATCACATACCTACATATAAAATAGCACTTTCAATTCAATTCAAGAGTTTGATAAAATAATGGAGCTGATACTGTTTGCCAAGGCAGAAATCTTGTATAGTGGGATTATTTAGATATACTATTAGGCAGAGGTTTCTTAAACCCAATATGCTTACCACACAGATGTTTCGTCAATCTTTTCCTCATCTGCAAGTCTGTATGACATTAGATATAACCACATTGCACTAACAACACGATCTGCAAGAGGCTCCTTGGCAGTCCATTCAGGTAGGCGTGGTTGAAGCATTGAATCAATCACATGCTTTTCAGTTTCTAATATTTTTGATGCATTCACGCCATTTAGAAGAGAAACAGTTGGAAGAGATTCAAGAATTTCTATTGCACTTTCTCCAAGAGGACCGGGAATATCCACCTGCAAAAAGCCAAAAACATTTAAACTTTGAAGATCAAAAGGTCTAATAATATTTATTATTATAATTATTATTATTATTATTATTTTAATCAACAAACATGAGTAGCTTTAAGCAAAAGTACCTCCAAAGAATTTAAAAGAGGAAACCCCTGAAGCACTTTCAACAATTCAGCAACTGAATTCTGTTCCAATGGATTCCCTCGTATATTCAAATGTGAAAGTGATGGCATCTCATAGGGTGAAAAAGCCTGAATTATAAGAAAATAAAAATAAAAACTATTATGAATTGGCACTATAGTTGCTACAGAACAAGATGTTTGATACGATGCACTTAAATCTAATAATCAAATACTACTCAACAAAGTGGGTAAGCTGCCACCCAATCCAAGCATTTCCACCTATTGAACTATAATTCACACAAAATCAATGTAAAATTGACCTACATTTTGAACTATAACTACACAGAAGAATGATAAAGAAAACATGAAGTGTGGTTAAGACAGTAACCTTGTTGATTAGATTGTGAATACATCTATCTGAAAGATCAAGGGAGGTCACACTCTGCAATGGATGATCACTGCAGCCTGGATTGTCCTTTCCATATATTCCTCCACAAAAGCCCAATGCCCAGTCACCATAATTATGGGTGAAATGTGAGTTGTATATTTCGAGTCTTGGAGATCCTTTCAGAATTGCATCTGAGACGCGATCACCACTAAAAACAAAAAGGATCAGGTTTTCTATGTCAAATGCAAACAAAAAATTGCAACCAAGACAGCAAACCAATGTTTAAGTTTTAACACATCAACAAACTTACCACTTCTGCAAAATTGGATTATTGTTTAGCCAGAGTGCCCTCAAATGTTTAAACTTGGTAACTTCATGGAGTACCACTTCCAATTTCTGAAGCTTATTATCACACAGGCTAAGGGCAACTAAATCCTAATGCAACAAGAGGAACCAAAAAGCATATAAAGTTTTAGAATATAAAATATCCTCAAAACATTCTAGAGCATGTACGATAGAAAAGTATAAAGAGAGCCACAATGCCTCGACTAAATATAGATTGGTCGCAAAATTAGTATAATGTTTAACATGAACTGTGACAACTGTCATCATAGAACTAAGCCTGAATACAATATATAAATAGAATAAAAGTGACGAACCGGAAATTTGCTAGATAAATCTAGAGACAAAAGCATATCATCATCCAAGTCAAGCTCGTCCAGCTCCAGCCACCTTACAGTCCCATCGCCTTCCACTTTTGCCTTATGAAGTTCACTCTCCACTATTTCTGCAACATCCAACTTGGCATGCAAATCACCATTCGCAAGTTCTGTCTCCTCTGAATCGGAATCCAAATCTATATCTACACACATCAATGAAGCCATCCTCTGAGCCAAACCAGGAACTTCCCGCAGCTGCAAGCACTCAAAACTTGTCAAAATTCTAGTATAATAAAAGTAAAAAGAAATTAATGCCTAAATAGAAGCTATGAAATTATGATCATCTGAACTCAACATCAAATTTAGATACTTAAATGCACACCATCCTCAGAAGTTAACTACATAATAACAGGTGAATTGTTAAAAATAAAAATTGGGATGGGACTCGGATTGCAAAGTAAACTAGAGAGGTAATTCTGCTAAGAAGGCAAGACTTAGAAATGCATGACTAAACTCAACAATTACTTCTTTTTTTTCTACTGTTGGGCTAATCCAGAAAAGCATCAGAGCTCTGTATAGTCCCATATTAATGAACTTTATAAAAAATGCATAAGCCTGATGCAGTTTCTCTACACTACATTTCCTCTGGTAATAGAGGTCCATCAGTTCGAGTTAAGACAATAGTAATTCCTTTAAACCCTGATAACAGAACTCCAAGATGCTGCTCAAATTCATCTCATCAAACATTTTATCAGTAACCAAACAAGCCAAGACAAACCAAGTAAACCAATCTGTACCTGCTTATAGGCATCAGAGAGTCGAAAAGTCCAGGCATGGTCGATAAGGAAGCACTGGGAGTCCTTAGGCATAAAATCCGAGGTGAGGATGAGTCTCCTCTGGCGACCATCCTCGCAGGGCTCGATTTGGAAGCAGGCGCCGCCATCGAAAGACTCGGAAGAGAGCTTCTGGAACAGCTGGCGGTGAAGCGACTGTGGCAATCCAGTAGCCGCCAATAGCAAACCGTGGACCCTCACAAAGTCCTCGAAGGTTTGGATTGTGCCATTGGAGGACATTGAGGTGGGTACGATGATGTATTTTACTGTACTGTGTTTCGGAGGCAATCTTGGTTGTGCTGCTCGGAGAGGGTTTAAGGGACACGATGGTTTAGAGGGTTCTCGATGTCATGTTATGTTATGTTATGAATAGTTGCTCATAGACTTATATAATGGTATGCAGTAGCCTGGAGGTAATTTTTAAAGAAAAAATCGAAAGAAAGTACTGTATATTTTACTGGGGAAATTGCGGATGACTACCCTCAATTATTCACTTTTGGCACATCACTACCCTCAACAAAATTAACCTCCATATAACTACCCTAAAGTTTCTATAACCCAATCTGTCAATAACACCGTTAGTTTAAAAATAAATTGACTAAATTGCCCT
>JAYMTK010005192.1:0-10424 GCA_036897405.1 Pelargonium myrrhifolium
TACCTAATTCTAATGTAAAATCGAGATTTCGGCCCTAAAAAGGCACATATAGGGTACATCTACATGACAAAATTGATTTTATGATCCGGGTTTTGGATGGACAAAACAAAAATCTATATCCCATCCCGATCCGACAACATTAATGAAATAAAATCGTAAATAACTATATGTGTATGTGTAATCTTAAATATGTTTCACATTGTTTGATAGATGGAGTATTTATTAGTCTCTTTAGCGTGTAAAGAAAAATAATTTTTCAAACATACCGTGAATATCTAAAATTGCATTGTGGAGCACTAGAAGATGAGTGTAAATCCAAATTTGCCAAAAATGGTAGTTGGAATTTATGTACCTCTCATTCAGTAAGAATTGGTTCTTCTTTTCTTTCTGGTTGTTTCTTTATGAAGAATGATGAAATGGGACCACACAAGAGATAAGCCTCTCCTACCCCACAAAGAAAAGGAATATAACCAACAGAAATGAATGCAAGCAAGCTCAATATAAAATAGAATTATCAGTGGATGTGTGTCCAAATGCAGTTGAACATACACCAATGGTTCATTATGATAGTATTAGTTAGCTGATGACTATGATACAAAATCTTATTCAAATTGAAAAGTGTACCTACCTATTACCACTACAATGCCTTTTTTTTGTTTACAGGAACATGAATCAGTACAACTCTATTGCTTAAAGCAACTCAGAATTTTCTTTTTCTATTAATATACAAAGGAAGACACCAAGAAATGAACATGAGTCTATGCAAATGATGTAATGTGGCCTTAAAACAAATAAAATAATGGATGACAACATATAGTTAGGCTCAAGTTCAATTACATTATTAAATATGTAGCACCATTGGAGTTTGGAAGAGTGTTACAACTCAAAAAAGAAAGATGCTTTCAATACAAAACCGAATCTCTAACTTTTACACCATTTCTCAAGTTTGATCAGATTTTTACCATTTTACATCAAATTCCAGAATTGCATTTCCAAACAGCTTAGTGGCCTGTATGATGCCGCTGGAGCTGACACCAGTAACTAAAAACTTGGCCAAAATATTGAGAAAACTGGAAAAATACATACCAGCACAAACAAAGAGATGTAAGGGTCATGACTAACTAAAACCGACGAATATCTTTAGGTGGCTTGTAGTTGAGAGGATGAGTTTCTGGGGTGGCATTCTCGTCTTCTTTCCACATTTTGATTGTTTTGTCAGCCTCACAAGTCACAAGCCTTGAACCAGTCAGATCATAGGAGATAGCGTATATACCAGCTTCACTGTCCAATGACCCTGTAACAAGATAGCATCCACCATTGTCAACCATTCTTGCATACAATAAACCCACCAGCCAAATAAAAACTAATCTTATATAAAATGCATCAAAATTAAGATATATACCTGGCTGTACAATAGTTTGGGCTTGCTGGAAGCTGTGACCACTCTTCCAATCCCAGAACCACAAACTCCCATTGTCACCTAAATCATAAATCAATACACAAATGATTAATGAATTCGATAAAAATAACAAACACAAACTCCAGAGACCTTAATTAAAGAAATTTTGTTTTTTTGAAAATCACACCTCCAGTAGCCAACACCCCCTCCTCATTGACTGCCATTGCATTAATTATGGTCTTCTGCTGAGAGCTGCCCACAAAAACCAAAACCATTGGATGCCGTATTATTAGATCTAGAATGATAAGCATACTGATAATCCATATAACTATCAGAACGATATAAAGGGAAAGGCTTTGTAAGGACTTGCAATTTCAGGCTAAGAAGAAACAATTCGCCTATTGATGAATAATACTACATGATATACATGTCAGACACAGACCCATTCACGCGACATCCGACAGGAGTTGCTATTTGGACTTCAATAACAAGAATGGCAATATAGTTTCTGCCTTTCCAGTTGGTATTTAGAGTGATGCTAAAGAGAGCATAATTCTTATTTTTCAGTAACTTGATTTTTAACTTGACATGTTATATTTACCTTTAATATAATTAACTACAATTCATATCATTTATTAACGTGTCGAGATGAATCATGTCTTTTTTCAATGAGAAATCAGGTGTTTGTGTCCATGCCAGTTTCCAAATTTAAGCAAGAACATCCAGCATTGTTGTTATACAAAAATCACATTCATATCCCAAAGGGGAGTGGGGGCATGCACATGCGTATTTAACATATTTAATAGGGTCTAGAGAAGATGAAGATCAAAGATAAATATATTTAGAAAAAAAATGTTTGAAACTTACAGCATATTGTGCAAAAACTCTCCTTTAGGAAGGCTAAATTTCTTAATGTTGTCAGCTGATGCAGACGCAAAACAATTCCTGGCGTACAATGATAAAAAAAATAGTTAGACAAAGAAAAACTCGCATCAAAATTTACTAAACCAACATTATTGAGAACTTAAATGAACAAGTAAATACTCTTTAGGATGCTGCGCCATTGCACGGACAGATTTTTTATGGTGTGTGAGCGTTGACATTGTTTTCCCTAGAAGACAAAAGGCAATGTTGTAAACGACAAAATAAAATAACATAAAATGGTAAGGAAAAACTAATTACAAATATAGAAATTACCATATCTAAGGTCCCAGAACTTAATGGTGGTGTCATGTGAGCCAGTTACAACTTGTGGATCCTAAAAACAAATGAATGAAAACTTGATTAACCACTAAGGGGAAATAAATATATAAAAGGAGTGTGAAACTCACAAAATTTATATTCACAACAATCTTAAAACTTGCACCTGCATAAACTAGAATAAGCACGTTTAGTAATAGTTGAGCAACTGGATATCCATCTATACCCAGTTACTACTCAAATTTGAATTCGGGTTCGGATAGGTGTAAACACTTGTGAAACCAAACCATACTATTTTCGGATATTATCCATATCTAAACCAAAATAACTTAAGCAAGCAGTAAAATACACCATGCATGAATACAATAAAAATAATACATAACAGGACATCTGCATACCGTAGGTCTGGTAAAAACTGAGCATACTGTATTGTCATGCCCAGACAGAGCATGTATTTGCATCTTGCTACGAATATCCCATACCTGAATATTGTTATCACATCAAAGATATGTCATCTTTCTGATCCCAAATTCAACTAGAACAAGAATTCACTCAGCTACTTAATGAAAACCTTCGTAATAAAATGGAAGGTAATTAGTTATATAATGCCGAATAATTCATACCCGGCAAACAGAATCACGCCCACCAGTAAGTAAGATGTCAATAGTGGGATGAAGTGCCAAGCAGTATACTCCACTTAGATGACCATGATAAGACCGAATAACCTGAACAGGAAGTTATGTGTTTCAGGAGAAAGAACAGCTTGCATGAGACAACTTTAAGTTCAAGTAGCCACTAAATTAATAGTTCTAACCTTATTTTGTTCAAGGTCCCAACATTTGACTTGTTTGTCATCACCAGCAGAGAACATATATGTATGTTTACTGCTGACAGCAAGGCCTGCAAACACAATAAGGTCTCATAATTTCAATCCAAGAGCCTGAAAAGTAATAATCCACAATAAGGTCAGCCAATACGATACTATCATAGTTGTTAAAATCGCCAGTTTTATTTTTATTGATTCACCTCTTGAAGTATTCAAAATCACCCCTGAAACACTCATGGGTGTCTATTTTTTTAAACTATACAGTTAATTAGTTATTGTTTCTAGTTTCTAACCTTCTTATTGTAGATGTCTTGTTTGGTTTTAGTATTTTATTTTGAAGTTTTGATGTACAAGCACACACAAACTTTACTGATACTAATCTAGAGGAGGATGCCTAAGAATTTAGAACTTAAAAGTTTGTCTCTATTACTTTGTTTCAGGTACTTTGACTCTTAAGTTGTTGTACCTTAGAATAATTTTCTTTCAATTTGTTGTCGACATCTGTCATTGAATTTTTCTTAACCCTCATGCTTTAAATCACTAGATAGAATTGATGGAAGATTTGCGATTCACAAAATTAACTTCCGATTCGCGATTCACAAAATTAACCTATTGATTCATGAATCGACTCACAATTTAACAGTCATGAATACATTTGTAATGTCACCGGTAAAAAGTTGTGAAAACAAACCTCGTACTTGTTCTATGTGTCCTGTTAGTGTTAGCTTTAGCTTTCCACTTGCTACATCCCATATCTGATCAAAGCACAGTTCAGAATAGTTACAGAAAAATAAATTATATCCTTACAACTTAGGTTATGACAGCGCGTAATCAAAACAACTACATAGAGAGAATAAAACCTTCACAAGCCATTACAAAAATGAAGCTTGAACCTCAATACCTTGATCGTGCGATCCGCGGAGCCAGTACAAAACCATGTATTACTTGGGTCAAATGCTAGAGATCTAACCCATCCCAAATGACCACTAATTACCTGCACAATCAATTTAAAGAACAATAATACACTGTTCAGTAAATATTTGATGCATACCAGTATGTTAAAATAGATCGAACATGTCCCTAAACATAAGAATTAGCAACCAACTCATGACCTAGAGTGGAGATGCTTAGTGGAGCCTTAATCAAAAAATTATTGTCTACAGAGACGCAAACACAACCGCCTAGAACAGCTGATGTAGTAGTTCTTCAACTCGACGTCAAAATGATAAGCACAATGGTCAGGAAGTAAATTTAACCAACATTATCATCAAACTTAACAAAACAAAAAAATGACAAAATCAAGCTATGAACAGGGGTAGACAATCCATCAAAACCAATGGGAATAGCTGAAAAAATTACATTCCATATTAATACATGAATTGCCAACTATCCCCATCAGGCTTTTGAGTAAACAGAAAGTAAAATTCTATGCATTATTTGATTAACACTTCCACAACAATTTTTTTTAACCATGCATTTTTGTCGTGTGTGTGTGTGCGCGCGTGAGAGAGAGAGAGAGAGAGAGCAAGTGAGATGAGGCTTTTCTTTTTGCTATGAAGTAAAGGAAGATGTTTCGCACCCTGTAGTTCTTCCACGGAGCATGCCATACAGGACGTGGCCATTTGCTTGGAATTCTTTCCATAATAGCGGAAGTTGAATAGTTCCTATAAAAGACCAGCCAAATAATTTCAACTCAGAATGAGTTTGATTTCCACAACACTAACATGCAAGAATTCAATGCAAACAAGATGTTAATTATACAACTGCATTTCAAAAGGTCAATATACAAGTATGAAACAAGAAATGAACTATACTCAACCACATATTCACTTGAAAGTGACCAAATAGTTCCTGCACGTCTAGTGCCAGTTAATAAAAAAACCAATCTCCAACATGTCCAAACCATCTTACAAGATTCTAGTTGGCATTAGGCCAGCATAGCAGAGCAAACCATCATATAGAAACAAAATTTGGTGGTGTGTACTTTGACCATGTGAAAATTCAAAAAGGGAGAAAATTATTGAAATCTTTTATTGCTTTTTAATGCAATATATTTTCAATATTAAGCCTTGAACTTTCTATCATGTAAATGCAGAAGATTTCTCTTAAAATAATTGAAGAATACAAACCAAGTGTTTCAGAAGTATGCCAGAAAAGTTGGAAAGGAGAACGCTAAACCTTTCAGATGATCCCGCAGCAGATACAATAGTAGTGCTTTTACCCGAAAGAAAACTGTCATTTCTGCCAATCAAAACATGAAAACAGAAGGCAACAATTTACCAACGCAAACAATTCCATAACAAAAAAATACTGACTTGCAATATACAAGAGTCGTAAAATAGGAAATATGCATGCCCCAAGATGCATCTCTTGTAGTAGTGTGCATATTTAGGAAGACATGCATACTATAGTTCAAATCCAATAGGAACAACTAGTTTCACTATCTCTGTCTCGTGAGTTTTCTTGCTTTACTTGTGTAGTAAGTAATTCAACTAAAGCAGCCGAACAGGATTAGTTTTCCAAAAAAAAAATGTTTAATGGAGCACATGTTTGTTATTTCTCGATCTTTCCTCTACTCTCTTAATTACACAAGAGGACTCTAATCTTGATCACTTAAAGTGAATGTGTATACAAGAATAGACATCTAAAAGTAAACCACTAACGAACTGCACATTGAGAATTGAGAAAAATGATTAAATAAGTAAGCAATGATCAAATGGAAGCTGCAAAACTTTCTTAGGAATGAAAGAGATATCACTTACGGTCCCTTGGATTGTGTAGATGGACCAACAACCAAAGCATTTTGAGCCCCTCCCTTTTGTGGATCCCTAGAATTTACTGATCCTACAAAAATCAAACACCAAATAAAAGTTTAGCCATATGCCGAAGTACTCATAAAGTCGGTTATAAAATAAAATGAATTAGATTAAAAAAAAAATCAGTTCTATCTTTAATAAATAGAATATGATATTGTAAGATGTAATTTATATCCATTTTATCATTGAAGATGTGTATCAATAATCAACATTCAACAACATAAAAAATAATAAATAAATAAAAACTAAATAGAAAGTTAGATAGTAATAAAAGTATCCTTAATGTTTGGAATTGTAAGTAAATTAATGTTTGTAATTGTAAGAAGCAAAATACAGATTTTTTTTTTTTTCTGGTACATGGGAGTATTCAAGATTTTTTATCTATTGAGAAGATATTACGAGCTCTTTTACTCGCTAAATCATACATAAAAAAATAAAAAACATTTTAGTTCCTTTTTGTTTGCAAAACTATGTATGAACATCAATATGAATTAAAGTTTGAATTCAAACATTAATAAACATGTCATAAAAATACCTGTAAGGGCTAGGGCATTGGAAGGTATTGATTCTTTGGTAGGTTGAACAGAACTGGCTTGAGTAGGAGGTTGACTCGGAGTGCTTTTTATCCCACCAAACTCGACATTTATCTAAATTTATAGTCGTAAATAAGAGAGGAAATCAAGTATTATACATTGACCATTTGACAAAACTTTGAGATTCAAATATTAAGCAAAAGAAAATTGATTGCAAATGATATTTCCATGAAAGGGAAATTTTACTAACCTTGTGGCTCATGCGAATTTTTTTACTGCAGTATAAGGAAGAACCAAAAAAGAAGAAAATTATTGCAGAGTTTTGTCAGAAATAGATTATAGACGAAGACAGTGCAATAGAAAGTAACCTTTCGGGATCAAGAGGAGCGAGGTGGCCATGTACAGGAGAGAAGAGATCAAGAGCTCGCTTGAGGGATTTGAAGCTGAGTTTCTTCAGTGACTGGGGCTCCACGGGTTCCATCTCCAAAGCGGTCATCCTCTACTTCATAAATGTTTATAAATAAATAAATAAAAAGCATAGTTAAAAACTACTGCTCAGATTTCTTTAAATCATTTGGATATTATCCTATCTGAACCATTTATTATTAATACTATCCGATACAGAACATTTCATTTGGTTTGGAATAAATCAAAATAGGTTAAAGACAAGCATTCCAATTCATGTGTCTTTGTTCAAACTTCAAAATCACAAGTCTTTCAATTCCAGCAACCAAAATCTTTGAAGTCCTAAAATTAAGTATCCATCACAAATTCAATACGAATCCACCAGTATCAAAACCTCGTTAAATTGGTATCCATTCTGCGGAAATTAAACCTAAAGGGCAGAAATTTCAAACCCAAACTACAATTCCTAAATCACCAAACAAACCAGAACTAGATCATCAAATTAAACCAAGAAAATAAAGGAACCATAAGCAAAATTGAGTTTAACAACACAGAGAAAATAAAATACCAAATCGGGAGTGAGACTGGGTCTTTGGGAATGGGTTGCGCCGAGGATGTCCAGTACTCACTCGGCTCTCAACTCTACTTTCACACTCTCACTCTACAGTACTCTCAACTCTCAATCTCAAAGACAGAGACTTGAGAAGTTTAGAGAGGCGGGACTTGTGAAGTTGCGATTAGGGTTGGTATGTTTTTACTGTATTTTAGTTTTTATTTATTTATTTATTTACTTTCCTATTCGCATCCTATATTTTCCGAAAATGTCGAATTCGAAAACAAACCTGGGAAGATGGAGGATGAAGACTGAACTGTGGCCGGTGAGGAAGTGAACGGCAAAGAGCTCTCCTGCGACTCTCTCTGGCTCTGTCTCTGCCGTGGCCTGTAGGTGCCCTAGTTCAACAGCAAAACATGAAATAGTCTTAATAAATTTTCGTAAGTTTTACTTTAGTGAGGAGGTGAAAAACATGAGTATTAAATGGGTAAAACAGTTCTATACCCTGTGACTTTTTCTCATTTCGAAGATGACCCATAAAACCGATTTTTACTTGATTGAGTCTTTGAACTTTGAATTTTTTATTTGGTCTAACTTATATGTTATAGTTAATAAAGTCATATGAGTTTGACCAAAATATTAAAAAAAAAAATCGAAAGTCTAGGGGTTCAAAAGAAAAAATATCAAATACCTTTTTTTTTCCCAAATTTGAGAACTGCCCGGTCATCTTTTTTTTTCTTTAATCCACCACCATATCCGAGGTGTGATGCTCTTTGTCGGCACCATCATCGGATTTGGCCTCACCAAAGTTAGATTTGGCTTAGACGACGTTAGTGATCCAATAAACGAAGAACGGCAATGGGGTTCGTTGTTCAAAGGTTAGAGATCTGTAGTTTTCGCTAATGGTCCAGCTGTGTTAGAGGTTGAGCTCGCCAACATTGATGGAGGAGAATACAATCAGATAATGCGACATTGAATGGTCGGAGAATATGAGTAGACGAGACGACATTGATAGTGTCGCTGCGAGTTCGCCACTGGCGATGTTGATGGCGCCGATAAGGACCTCACACCGACGATGATGATAGTGGATTGAAGAAGATAGGATGATCAAGCAGCCTTCAAATTGGAGAAAAAAAAAGGAAACTGATCTCTTTTTTGTTTTAAACCCCTGAACTTTTTCTTTTTCTTTTTTGTCTTACTTACCTAACGGTGAGGTGATTATCGACTGTAACAAGTTGGACAAAAAAAAAAAGTCGAAAGTTAAAAGTTCAACCGAGTGAAAATCAATTACAAAAGTCGTCCCAAAACGAGAGAGTAGAAAAAAGAAAAAAGTCAAACCATTTTGCCCTAAATAAATAAACTAATGCCACCCAAATTGAGGCATGAAAAAAAAAATATTTCTCTTCTCATTTTGTTTTGACAAAATTTACCTTCTCATTGATTTGACCAAGAAAAAAAGAGGGGAAATGACGATGACCCCGCATGATATACACTAAAAACATTTGACCCTCATGTTTTAAAAGTGGACAACGGAGTACTCCTCATTATTGTTTTAAGTGTAATAGGTGGATGAAGTTAGATTTTGTTAAAGAGAGGTAAAAAAGACGATTTTACCCTCGTGCACTGTTCATCTTCTCATTCCTTTTCTCATTTTAGCATTGTTCATCGTCCCCAGTCATCGCCGTCAATCGGGGAAGGAGGCGGAGACAACGCATGAGGAGGCGGAGGCACTATTCATCGCCTCCCACTTCAATTCCCGATTCTTGGTTTCTCTTTCTTCCCCCAAAAATCCACCAAAACCATGCTCTTGACCTCCTCAAATCTGCTCAAAATGACCCAAACCTCATATCTCAATCTAAAAAATCTAACCTATTTTTGTTTGTTTCTCTTTACCAGGCACACCACAAATTTGATTTGAGAAAATGAAAAATTTGAGAAACTGAACCCAACCTATAAAAAAAGGCAGAGCACAGAAGGTCGCCGACGAACCAGATCTGGACGGAATCGGAGCTCCGAAGCCAGATCTGGACGGAATTGGAGCTCCGAAGCCAGATCTGGACAAGATCGGAGCTCCGAAGCCAGATCTGGCCGAGGTCGATACCGGCGAGGAGGGAGAGATAGACGGAGGCGATGCGGATGCCGATGAGGTGGCTGTTCTTGAGGAAGAAGGCCGAGGAGGTCGATACCGGCGAGGACGGTGAAGGTCAATACTGGAGAGGACGTCGAAGGTCGATACCGGTGAGGAGGGAGAGAGAGACGGAGGCGACGCGAAGGCCAATGAGGTGGTTGTTTTTTGGGAAGGAGGCCGATATCAGTGAGGAAAGAGGCGGCTGGGTGGGTGGTGGCCGACGTGGTGGAGTACGACGACGGAGATTGGTGTTTGGGTTGTTTCTCTGAAAATGGAGATGAATCAGTGGAAGAAGAAAGGTTCAGGGGGTAATTTGAAAAATTAATACAAAAAAATGGACCCCATGTGACCTGCACATGTTAACGGAATGGAGATTATTCAGTTAACTTTACGGAAAAACATTTAAAACAATAATAAAGATACTTCGTTGTCAGCTTTGGTAACAAGAGGTGGTCATATGTTTTAAGTGTGTAACATGGGTGTCTTTGTGATTTGCCTTTATTTAATACACTAGTTTAAGTCCCGTGCGTTGCACGGATCGTAAATATTCACAATTTTTTTTGT
>JAYMTK010005193.1:0-10423 GCA_036897405.1 Pelargonium myrrhifolium
AAGTGAAATTTAATGAGGTGTCATCACCTCATTAGCTTGGTTAAGTTGCAACTGATATAAAGTTATATCAGTCAACTGATACACATTTTACTATATATATATATATATATATATACACACACACATATTACTTCTCTATAATAATTTGATGGTTAAGATGTACCCTTCTTAAAAAAATCTTTGCAATTTCTTTGCATTTGGTTTAATCAAAATAGAATAATTAGAAATTATAAAATGTATATCATCAATGAAGCATATCATTACACCTTATTATATAGCAATTTAAAATTAAAAAAAAAACATACTAATAAAATGATTTATGTTTAATAACAAAAAACAATTATCAAATAAAAATAACATTCAACAATAATATAATGGAACGGTTGAGATTGTACTTAAATTCATGATTTATCATTTAGCATGATCATTGGTGGAGCCAAGGGTGGAGCCAAGGGTGGGCCTTCATAGCATTGACCCACCTCAGCTTCATAAAAATCCATTTTATAATTAGAGTCTTTACTGGTTTTAGTCCAATTTTATCTACTACAGTTTGGGCTTTATAAGGTCTTGCTGGATCTAATTTTGGACTTAATTTGTGAGGGCCAAATGTAACTGTCTTGATAAATCTAAATTTTGATTGAACTTGTTGGCCCCAGAGTCGGTATTTAGCCTTCTTGTTTGCTTGTGCCTATGCTATCCAATTTTTCTGGCTCCGCCACTGAGCATGATCTATAGGTTTTTAATAAGTTGAATTACAAAACGGGAGTAACTCTTTCTTTTTAACCTAACATTTTCATAATGTCGATAAGAAAAGTTCGAACTCAATATCTCAAAGTGAATTCAAAGCACTTATGTTGTTTTACTCGACTTGTCTTGATAGGTTTATTATATTATATATTAATTAATAATTATCTTCGTTAAAAAAATTGTCATTAAAAATATTTAGCAAGAATTCTTAAATAAAATTTTATATTTACATTAATAAAATGACAAGTAACTAATGAAAATATATGATTGTTGAGTAGTGAGATCTGCGTGGCAGAATAAAAGCGGAACCACGCCGTACAGGAAAAGGACACGCAAGTGAGTGGTGGGTTGAGGAATAACAAATGGACACGTGTACATAGAATATGTGGTGCCAATCAAAATAAAAAGCCTTTAAGCACCACCACTAACCAAAATAAAAAGGACCAAATCTTTAAATTGCACGAAGAAACCTACCTACGACTAGTAGGAGGACATGAATATCTGTGCTCCATTTCTTGGTTTCAAAAATAATAATGTCAGATTCTTCCCTACATGTTCACGCAAAACTCTCATCTTTTATGATAATTAACATGACAATTCATGCTAAATTTAAAATTATTGCATCAACTTTAAAAGCATTCACTCCATTTATGAAAAATTAGCATATAATTAAGTAACAAATTGGAAAATGATACTTAAAATTTTCTCAAATTTCAATAAGAAACAAGTTCTTAAAATTTTAACTTTGTAAAATAATTTAGTTCGTGAACATGTTGATCCATTTATATAAAACTAATTCAAATTAACTTAACAAGATCTTGAATTTAAGAATTGAAAGAAACTATATTTTCGATAAGAAAAATTTGTTGTTCTTACGATCTTGTCCTGGTCGAGTTCAAAAGTAGATGACATCCAATTACAAACAACAAAAATGACATATATATTCACGTGATTGTTAAGCCAAACAAAATAGTTACATGGATCAAAATTGAAAAAAATATAATTCTGAATTACTTGTACATGTGATCTTATATATATCCCAACAACTATTCATGGAAATGGAAAATGTATTTGCAAATTTAAAGAAACAACAAATATTGAAGCTTACGATGATGAATATAGAAGTAAACCAGAGCTCGATCAGCCTCTATGATTTTTGTGTGTCCTTTGTTGAGAGAAAATGCAAGGAAAGCAAAGCAAAGAAGCTCCTTTTTCCACCAACTTTGTTTTGGTGCTTCCTATTTTCCAAAATCCCAACCCTCTTTAAATACCCTTTCCTCGCAACCCAAACACCATTTTTAAATTACTTAACACTTAAAACTAATCAACACCCACAACAATGTCTTGCTTTTTGACCCCAAAAGCTATATTCACTATCTCAATGACACATTGTTCATTCCACTATGTATACATTGCATGGAAATTAAAAGAATAAATTGTAGTACGTCATCGTCGACGCACCCATTTTCTTTTTATGAAAAGCAAGAGTGATTTCTTTCTCTTCATTCGTGTGTGTAAGGTAGTTATTTATTTATTTTAAAAATAATTTGTATGGTCTTTTAATTTAGCTAAGTAGCTCACTATATAGATTTTGTATGCAGTGTTTATAAATAATTATAATTAAGTGGTTTTGGTAGGTAGCGACATTAAAACTTTATCACGGCGGACGTGGGCTGCGTAGGATTCGCAATAGGTGCTCCCAAGAGAATGTTGTATAGTTCTTGTGACCTAATTTCAACCGGTTATGTATAAATACATGAAATGCCAATATATGGTGTAACCTATGCAATATTCACTTCAAATTAGTCTATTAGTGTTCTTTGTGTGTTTGAAACATTCTCAAATGGGATATAATGATTTACTTTTACTCGTTCGTTTCAGTAAAATATCCATATGTGATCAGTATCGATGAAGACATTGTACGTGAGATGAAACACTATATATGCAGTAATGTAGAGACAAATCGACTAAACAAGAAAATGATGATAATTTAAGAAAGTAAATGTATATGAGTTTTCTGTAATCAAATTTAGACACCTCAGTGAAATTTAATTTGGATTTTACAGGACGTTCTATTTTTACAAATTCATTAAAACATGTATGAGTGAAACTTTAATAAGGTGTCATGTTATTATCGGTTTGACTTAACTTAAGCAAATAATAACATGACTCTTTGGATTGCAATGACTCTATCATCGTTGACTATGAAGGCTTCTCGGGTGTTATGACCTTCCTTTGGAACGGAGAGGACATATCATTGTCACCAAGGAGTTGACTTCTGTTCAAATGATACACATTTTGGTAAAGACTCATGCAACCAATTTCTTTTTAGAATGCATTGGTTTATATGTTAACACAACGCTACGTTTCAGAATGGATCTTCAAAACCGCTCGACCACCGTCCACTTTAATATCGGTGTCCCGTGCAGTCCTTGGTAATTTCAATAAAGTCAAATCTCAATCTAAAATGGAGGGGGACTTTCTATTTCTCTCATAAGAACTTCAAAATTCAAAAATTATATTGATATTTGTAACTTTCTTAACGTCAACTTGATGAATCTCTCCTTCACCTAGTTAACTTTTGAAGGGTGTCAAACCGAATAATAGAAAAAATGGACCATTTTCTTGTCAACCCTTCTTGACTAGGCCAATTTCCTCATTATAGTGTTTGTCATCTTTCTCGTCTTTGGTTAGACCATTGCCATACACACCATAAAACCTCCAAATTGTTGTTGGCAATATTCTTATATGGGGATTTACAATAACCTAGGCATCTTTTTCCTCTTTGTAGCGGGAAAACCCTACATACCATTTTTACATTGTCTTAGATAAAGTCAGGGTGAGAGTAAAAGGAAGGCAAACCAAATTTCTATCCATTGATGGGAGAGCTACTCTCGTCATATTTGTATTACATAACTTGTTCTCCATTAGAACATGTAACGTTTTGGATAAATTTAACAAAGACTTTTTTTTCGAAAGAAAAAATAAGTTTTATTAATCAATCAAATCACGAAATAACAAATTCAAAATTTGAATTGAGCAACAAAAATCAATCCAACCCGAGAGACCTGGCACTGATACAAATGATCTAGCTAGGTTATGAGTCACTTGATTCGCAGACCTCCTAACGAACACATTAAAGAAGAAAAATGTGAAGCCAAAAACTTTATATCCTCAATAACCAGATTAAGGCACTGGAATCTTTCACATCATCCTAAATAATCAAGTTGAAGGACTAGAATCCTCACATCCAGCTCGAAGAGCACAAACAACTAAAAACAACTGTACTTGAAGTTTAAAACAATCACATAAAAAGTTCTGTCATGCACGCCACCACCGAGTCTGCCATATGATTCGACAACAAAGATTTTTTCTTTCCACAATCTCTAAATTTTAAATTCCACCTTATCAATATGTCTATTTCATTTTTCTTAGATGTAATTTGAAGCAACTACGGAGTTCTAGACTATATGAATCAATATAGGATATTTTGATGGAATAGTTTAACCTTTTGGTATAGAAACCACACAATGTATCGATTGATTTTGACTCTATGGCCATTTCATTTGCTTGTTGAGATAATTTGAAATCTCTTATATATTAAAAGTGTTTGAATTATAAATATCTGAATATAAAACTTAACATTACAAGATGCAAATGAAGACACTTAATTAATCTCTCAAAACTAAATCATGTGATGAGATATGTGAAGATATTTTCTTTGTTTAAATGATTTGCAGTAGTGAAGATATAAGAATTAATAATCAAAGCAAAGATATTAAGTAAGATGTTGCAAATGTGTCTTCCCCATGCGGTTGGCCATTTATTTTTTTGATGGGATAACACTAACTTTAGATAACCTATTTGCCTGTCATTTTCACAGCCAATTGATGAAGAGATATATATAAATATATACTATACTATACTATACTATACTACACTATGTGGTAGTGATGTTTAATTATCAAACAAAATAATAAAATTTGTAGTCCTAATTAGTAAAGTGAGTATGATCAATGATAGATTAATATTAATTTATGAAACAATGTGAGTGTATATATTGGAGAACATCCAAAATTACATGTGCTGGTGATAACTTATTTATTTCTCAAACTTAGAAAGCTACTCTTTCCACTATTTCTTCATTTTCTCTCTTTAATTTCACCTTTGATCAATTAACTTCTGCGTGAGTGGGAAGAGTTTTTGAGTTCGATCCACATTAAACACACTCATAGGAAGAGTTAAGAATTTTAACATGTGACCAACTCTCGAATGAGAATTGATCTGAATATTTTTAAACGGCTTAAAAATGTCAACCGCGAATTTACGGGTTCAATTAAGATACCTTATGATATTAAACAAACAAAAAATAATAATAATAACTTTCACACTAACAATTGGATTACTTGGATAATGTAGTTTCATCGAACAACCTTCCATTCCCATTAACATTAACTAGTAATGTAACCCGTGCGTTGCACGGGTAGTACAAATCTACTGTCATAATAAAATAGTTACAAAAATTTTATTTTCATATAACTGACATCAAAAATCAAAAACTAAGAAATATATAATATTTAAATATATGTGTATTGAATTTAAAGATAATAAATAAATAAATATAACAATAAACACACGCATACAACAACAACAACAACGACGATGACGACAACGAATTATTAAAATATCACTCATACCGATTCTAAATGAATTTGTGGGAGCGAAGTAAATCGTTAGATTATAATTTTAATGATGTGTCCAAATCTTATTGACTGTTTAACTTAAGCCAACATATTTTTCTCTAATAATAATTATTGATATATTGAATAATATTATTAATTATTTACATATGTCTATGAGTTTAAAAAAAAAACATATGTCTATGTAACAAATATGAAATGAAGAGTCAAAAATTTATTATATTATTATTATATTTAATGTATTGAGAATTTGCTAATATTTAATATCATAGATTAAAATTACATTAAGAACAAAAATGTAAGTGGGTAGTTAAAAAGAAAAACAAATGAAGAGTTATATATTAATTAGTATCATTAATATAACATTATTGATAGTGTATTAAGAATACGTTACTATAATATTAATCACTCAAAATTATTAATAAAACATGGATATAGAATTATTAATGATATTCTATATTTTATTAGTGCTTAATGTCATTTTGTAGGAATGGATTGACTATGTAGCAATAGAAAAATAACACAAATGAATTCAAACAATAACTTTAAGATGGTAAACAATCTCTAACAACTTATTATAAATTCTTATATATATAAAAGAAAATAAATTATTATGTAGAGATTCATTTCTATAGTTACAAAATACAAATAATATTCAATGTTAAATTTGTATCAAAATTACACTTAAAAGTTAAAAAAAAATTAAAAATCATACGATAGAATATTATGACATGACAGAAATTTAAGTATTTACAACTCTATTAACACCAAATTTTCATATAAAACAATAACTTTTTTATTCCATGCAAAAAAAAAATCAAGCAAAATATGTATATCAAATTAAAATAAAATATGTTTAAACAATTTTGTAGGGAATAATGATATGAGTTTCATGTTCATGTGTTTTTTATAATCTTCAATTAGCAAAAATATTGAACAATATCTTCAAAATCAATACACTTTTACAAACGCATAAGATTAATGAAATTGAAATGCTTGTTCGAATTGATTGTTTGTTGCAAAAAATTTCAATCAATTCTTATAGTTTTATTAATCCTCTAATATACAACAAACTCAATAAGATTGCTCATTTGTATGTGTTTAATTTTCATACAACAATAATATTTTCAATACAAAATCAATAGTGTTTTTTATATAACAATATGATTTATTTTCGAATTCCATATGAATCTCACACAAATCGTAATAGAAGCAAAATTTAAACCTAATAAAAAAAATGAAATACAACCACACAAAGACCCTCAACCCATCTTCATAATCATTTGCGTCCTCTATGATGATATTAATGTTTGCTTCCATTCCGCGAAAGTTGAAAGGTTTCCTTTGATCTACAATATTATTAAACAAAAAATAAAGCATAAAATTTCATGTTAAAGATGTTGGCAATAGTAGAATAATGGTAAAGAAAAAGAGGTTAGAAACACACAAATATATCGAAAATATAATTAAAATCGGTGAAAAAAAGTAAAATAATGTATAAATGGTATTGTCGCATAAATATAAAAAAACACCTTATATCTCAATAAATAAAATTAATATCTAATATTTATAATTTCCACCACAAAATACTTACCAATATATTTTACAATCCCTGCATCCATATACAAAACAGAGGAAAAAAATGTGATTAGCTACTGATCGAAATAGATTAATAAGTATAAACATATGAGATTATTTTATATTGAGAACATTGTATACCCGAAATATTTTGACTTTCATCAAATCAAAGTTATTTGGATAAAGAGAATAAAAAGAAAAAATGGATTGTAAAATATAAAAATGAACAATGACATGAGACCTTTGAACCTCCCGTCACCAAATGCACGAATGAGTGTTATTGTGTCCGTGAAATCAACATCTTCATTTGGAACTCCATTGAACATCAACCATCTTTGTTCAACACACCAAACACTTTACCCTCCACTTAATTGGATAGAGTTTTACAACTTAAGTAGTGAGAAGAAAAATTGAATAGAATAGTATGAGAAACATTGAAATTTATAGATGAATAAACAAATGACTTGTGATCTTTCAAATTCTTGAGACTCATATTAGCTAAAGGATTTGATCTTTTGTATAGAGAAGAAGCTTTTATCTATTGTAATATATCCTATATATAATAGTGATTGTCATAGTTTAATGCATTAGTTATTGTTATTAGTTAGTGGAATGAATATTTGTAACCTATGAAAAACCAAGAGTCATGCAATGAGAGAGCTTAAAAGTGTTTAAGTTGATGAGGTGGCAACTCCTAATGCTACCTCACCAACTTTAACACATATATATGTAGATTTCATCATCACTACTAACTATTTTTACTATCGGTCGCAGACACATTGTTGTCGTTTCCGTTTTTTTTACATATGCTACCTTGTAAAAGTGTGCTTATTACATATAAAACAATTATTTTCATGTTATTTTTGTTTTATATCGTATATAATCAATTTGCAATATCCTCATGGCTTTGTGGGTGTTCATGGTTCACAATTTATTGCAGATCACCAACACCAGCTGCTATATCCAATAATGCTCCTTAATAATTAGTAATCAAAATCAATTTTCTGGCATAAAAGAAATCATTCACATAAACATTACATCATGAAAAAAAAATGGTTGGTATAAGATTGGTAAGCACATGGTTAAGGACTTGACAATTTTGTATTAATTCATAGCCCAAAAAGGCAAATTTTGGCGCATTCAACGTACCAAATTTTATTAGATGATATATTGGTGCAAATTGGAGTTTATAAAAATGATTTCGAATGGTGTTAGTGTAGTGTAAGTGGTCAAAGCTCATGTGGAAGCTCATAGATCACAATTCTTGCTCTCCAACCAACATTACAGAAACAACTAGTACTATCATGATATTTATTAATTCATTCATTTTGTAGTAGCACTAGCACATATATTTATTTTAAAGCTCTCATGCCGGAAATTTCCGACACATAAGATACAATAAATATTGGCGCATTTTCATAGCCAGTAGTAACCAGCATGCACTTGTAATTTTGATTCGTCTCCAACGTCATGAATATTGCATAAACGTGTTTGAGCCAACAAAAGGTAGGAATTGTTGTTTGATTTGTGTTTATTTATGCATACATATGCATGGATGTGTGTGTGTATATATATATATATGAGAAAAATGGTATCGGTGTACTGATCTTTTATACATATAAAGTTATATATATCAGTTGTAACTTAACAAAGCTAATGAGGTGATGGCACCTCATTAAATTTCACTTATACCCACCTAAGTGACTTTGTGGGAGCGGAGCGACCCGTCCGGATCCATGATTATAAATGAAATGTCATCACCTTATTAGTGCAACTAATTAATATAAAGTTATATCAGTCAACTGACACACATATTACTCTGGGGCAAAATGGATATCAGTTAACTGATATAACAGTTAACTTAGCAAAACCAATGAGGTGATGACACCTCATTTAAAATCACTTATACTCACCCAAGTGAATTTGTGGGAGCGGAGCGACCCATCTGGATACATAATTTTAGATGAGATGTCATCACCTTATTAGTTTAACTGATATAACACTTATATTAGTCAACTGAAATACATTTTACCTTATATATAATAAAATAATCATTTTATAAAATATGAGGTAGCTAGGTAGCTAGGTGAATACGTGGAAGAAGAGAACATAATTGTTGTGTAACATAAAAATGTTTGATGAGCTTAATTAGTTAAGATTAGACCAATTCCAATGGGAGCCAGAGTCCATATTAACATCTGACCTCACCTACTCAATATTCTACTCTTATCTCTCTCTTTGACATGATCTTGATTGCATGATTATTAAATCTATTCCCACGTGGCAGGTTGCCATAGGCTTGATATCTTTTGAGCAGATTTGTGCCCTTTGATAGGAATACATATTATTCAATAATATTATTCACTCTGTCAAGTTTGCAACTCCGTAAATTATCAATGGTTGATGTTTTTTCTAGGATGAATGCAAACTATATATTAATAAAACAAATTAGAAGTAAACACATCTAAGGTATATAACTAGGTGGAAATTGTTTTGTCTCTAACTCATAAAGGGACTCTCGGACGAGTCTATAGATCCTCTCACGTGAAAGTCCGTTATGACTTTGCATGTGGACTAATGAGAGTTGGTGGACCAGTAGGAGAAGATAAAGAGCACTACATTCTCGTTATAACTTTTGCAGGTGGACTGCTAGAAAAAGATAGAAAACCCAAATAGACTTTAGAAGATGAGAATATAATGTTGAAAATTCAGATAATTAAACGAGAAAATTTAGAAGCTCATTGAGACATAAGAGGTATAGCTATGAAAGACATAAGAATCTGATCATACATTAATTATACAATTTTGAGATGTTGAAATTCGATCTTGCAGCGTCTAACATATATTGTATTCAATATTCATTTATATATTTTTTTAAATGTGCGAAACTGAAAAAGATGTGCATGCAAATATTGGAAATGATATTAACGTTTAAGATATGTATATGAACATTTTATTTTAAATATTTATATAGAGTATTTAGTTTTACTCTTGCATTCTCTCTAATATGGAGAAAACTTGTACATCAAACTGCGGATGAGCCCAAGAACAAATTACAGCGGACAAGAGGTTTAAATTAACACGAGATTAATTAATTATCATATAGGATGAGACATTGACAGAGGATTTGGGGAAATAATTAAAGGATAGAATAATTTAATTTTAATTACTATTTGAACGATTCGTGTCGGCTAGACAGGAATTTAATTTGTAGTTCATAATAAGAACATAAAATGCTATATGTGGTCCCTTTTGGCCTTTACAATTTGAGACATAGCTGTTAACAAAAATAACTTAATTAATTAAAAATAGGATTTAATTATGTATATCAGTTGACTGATATAAAGTTATATCAGTTGCACTAATAAGGTGGTGACACCTCATTTAAAATTATGGAT
>JAYMTK010005194.1:0-10423 GCA_036897405.1 Pelargonium myrrhifolium
ATTTGAAATCTCATGTTCTAAGCATGTTTTGAATGCCATTGGATTTGACTCAAATCCAAATCCAAATTCTTGAAGTTTCCAAACACTTCATTTGGCTCAAATCCAGCATTTCAAATGAAATGCTGGTTCACAAACACACCATGAGGGTATTTTGGTCATTTCAACTGTTAATGTTAAGTTTAACTGACGGAAAGATCTTTTGATACTTTAGGGATCCTTAATGTTCCAGACTAAAGTTTAAGGGTGTTAACTGTGTTTACCCCTAACTTCAGGGGTGCTAACTGTTTTTACCCCTAACTTCAGGGGTGCTTACTGTAATTACCCCTTAATATTTTAATGTAAAAGGAGTTTGAAAATATATATTTTAAGAATGTAGATTCTTTGATAAAATATGAGTGAAAAGTACTTTAAAAGTGTGTAATTACCAGAATGAACATAATAATTAATACAAATATATATTTATTAGGGACAATATAGTATTTTTCTTTCTCTTTTTCTCTCTCTTCCTTTTGGCTTGAAAGCTAGGTTGAAGCTCCTTTTTAAAATGAGCCAGGAGGTTGGAAAGAGATTTATCCCAAATTTTCCTTCTACATCGCCAAACAATTTTTTCTTTTCAAAATCACTTATATCTTACATGGCACATGCAAAAGAAGCAACATTTGAGTTTTAGAACAAGCCCTAAGAATACTGAATATGTACTCTTATATTATATTTATACTATAGATTTCAAGAAGCCAATAACTAAACAAATAAATACAAATTTATGATGCTTATTGTAGCGTCGATCATCTTATTTTGACTACTTTTTATATGTTACAAATTAACATATTTTAAAATTAGATTAAAAGTTAAAATTTGTTTAACAAATCATAAAAAACTAGTTTGTGTCTTGTGTGTTGCACGAAATATGAAAAACATTTATTATAATTAAATTTCACATGAATCGGGATGGAGAACCCGTAAGCAAGGCCGGTTTTGGACAGAGGATAGGGAGCGCCAGAGCGGTAGAAGTCAGCAGTTGGAGGTGGATGGATTGTTGATGAATTTCTGAGTAATAGTGCTACCGTCTTGGATCTCGAATTAGGATCTGTAAGCTTTAGCGTCTATGGGATAGTTTCTACAAATGGATATTTTTCCTATTTTTGGTTTGGATTTGATAATAAGATATTTTCATTTAATGTTCGCCTTGTGGATTCGATTGTTCACTCGTTTGTGAGAGCATTGCCGTTTCAATAAGCTGGTCAAAAATTATGGGGAAAGTCGTTTTTTCTAACACACCTATCTATGTTTCATATCTAATCTATTTTTTTTTTATTAATATAAATCTTCGTGTTAAAATAAAAAACAATATACAACTACTTATTCCCTATTATATTTGTATAGAAAATAAGAAATGCAAATATTTCTCTATCTTTTGTTTGATTTCAATGACAACTTGCTTTTGAGTTTTGATCTCATCTCTTCTCATCATCTTCAATATTTTTTTGAACTGATTCATATGTGAATGTATTGTCTTTATACATTGGTAAACCTATATTTATAACTCCCCATTAGTGTTTATATAATCATATAATTACTTGAGGTAGTAACATAACTTCTTGTGTTAAGTTTTTTTTATCTTATCTATGACTTTCCATTATATATTGTATATAGTTTACAATTTCATTTTACAAATCTCAAACGATATTAAAATTGAAAAAGTGATCATAAATAAGAGAAAAAATCATGTGGTCGGTTGCACTTCACCTTGTCCGCACACAATCACGATTGCACTGGCTAGGCGAGTCAATTGGTGAACTCAATCGAGTTGGCCAAGTCGTTGGGATACTCAGCCAACTCGGGTGATTTGATGGGTGAACTTATCCCAACTCGGTCTAAGTAAACGTTTACCTTAAATCATTCACATGTGATCCTTTTTTGAAGCTCGCCGTCAATAAAATGCTTCCACGTGGAAACTGCACCATACTCCATATGTCATGACACGTCGTGTAATCTCCCTAGGATCCCAATTAAATAATTGGGTGGACTCAACCGACTCAGTCTAAGTCACTGGTTAGGCTCAGCTCAACTCGATGAACCAACAAGCCAACATCAGATTATCACTCTTCTCTGCATGACACATGGCAGAGGCAGACTCACCACAACAATGGTACTTTGCGTTGCACGGAATTATGGCCATGTAGGTTTGGTCTGGTACAAATCAAACTACACTGTGTGGTAAGATTAAATTGGTTAAAATTCGATCAGTTGGGCTCCAAACTATACCAAAATAATCCAAGAATAATTATTGTGTCTTTTTGCGCCTAATTAAACCAGTTTTAGTCTCTTATTTAACAGTTTATTATATTGGTAAAGATCACCTTCCCTAATCCAGTTCTTCTAAACTTCTTTTTTTCACTTTCAAGATCTAATTCCAAGCTCTCTCGAGGCTACTCCAACCAGTGTTACCGATAATGGAATTGTATATGCAGTGAATAATATTTGTAGTTTTTATTAATCTTGAATTTATAGAGATTACAAGACAATAACTGTTATTCAGTTATTGTTTCAAATTCAAATACAAAATAAACTGATAGAAGCTGATACATGAACAACTTACTAATTAATTATGTACTAATTCTAATATGATACATTAATTTTCTTTAACACGCCCCCGCAAGACGGAGGATCCATTAGAAACTCCGATCTTGGACCGTAGAAAATGAAACCGTTGCGTAGACAGTGCCTTAGTCATTGCGTCAGCAAGTTGGTCTTTAGTGGAGATGTAACAAACTTGTAATTTAGAAGCTTGAACCTGCTGCCGAACAAAGTGGTAATCCAAAGCTAAATGCTTCATTCGAGAGTGAAAAACCGGATTCGCACTTAAATAAATAGCCCCGACATTATCACAATAAATTGTTGGTGGATGGGATAAGTGAATGTCAAGTTCCTTTAATAAATTCTCAACCCAATTTAGTTATGCAGAAGTATGAGCTAATGCTCTGTATTCAGCCTCCGTTAAAGAACTGGCCACCGTTTTTTGTTTGGAAGATCTCCATGAGATAATATTGTTGCCAAGATACAAGACATAAGTTGAAATAGAATTTCGATCGTCAAAATTTTCACCCCAATCGGCATCACTAAATGCAAATAAACATAAAGGCGAGTGTTTTTTTTTTAAGTAACAAGCTATGAAAGATGGAGCCTTTCAAATAGCGAACAACCCTCTTTAAACTTTGCCAATGAATCTCAGTGGGAGAATGCATGTACTGAGAGAGCTTATTGAATGCATATGCAACATCAGGTTGAGTAAGATTTAGATATTGAAGAGCACCGATCAACTGGCGATACTTTGTGGCATCCGCAGCAGTGGAACCATCATTCAGTTTAAGTGGTGTTGAGGTTGAGAGAGGAGTTTGTACCTCCTTTGCACCGTCCAACTGAAACCGAATGAGGATATCTCAGATATATTTTTGTTGCGATAAAAATATACCATGAGTCAATTGAATCACCTCGACTCCCAAAAGATAATTTAAGTCTTCCAAATCTTTGAGAGAAAAACGAGTAGATAACTTGGTAAGAAATTTTGCTAAGAAAGTAGTATTATTTCCCGTGACAACAATGTCATCAACGTACACTAACATGTATAGTGTAATCCCTTCGTGAGCATATATAAATAAAGAAGCATCAGAAATTGCATTTTTAAAGCCTTGTTCGAGAAGAAATGAACTGAGTTCCTTGTACCATGCTCTTGGAGCTTGCTTTAATCCATATAATGCCTTCTTCAACTTACAAATATGGATAGGGAATTGAGTGTTGACAAATCCCGGAGGTTGTATCATATATACATCTTCATTTAACGAACGTCAAGTTATCGGAGTGGCCAACCATTCATGACAGCCAAACACAAAACAATTCGGATTGTTGTCGGCTTAACAACTGGACTATAAGTCTTATTAAAATCAATTCCGGGTCGTTGATGAAAGCCCTTGGCAACTAATCGAGCTTTGTATTTGTCAACCGAACCATCAAGATGTCTTTTAATTTGAAACACCCATTTGCAGCCAACTAAATTCTTGGAACCATCATTGGGAACTAAGTCCCATGTGCCATTACTTAAGAGAGCATTGAACTCATTAGACATCGCTTCCCTCCAACGTATGTCTTTCATTGCTTGGCTGACACAAGTAGGTTCAAGTGAAGGAGATGTAGGATGTTTGGTGACAATGTTGGCATATCTTTTGTTTGGACGAAATATATTATTTTGAGATCTTGTAATGGGGCGATGTTGGATTGGAGGATGTTGCACCGGTGGAGAAGGCATAGAAGTGTCTATAGAAGTTGGCTCAAGCATTGGCGAGGAATCCGGGAGGGGAGGAGTAGATGATGTTTGTTGCATAAGTTCAGAATTAGTAAGTCGAGTCGGCACCTGAAACACAGGAGGAATATTAGCACTTGGATACCATGTGATAAAAGAGTCAGGTGAGACGGGACTAGAATTCATATTTGCAAAAGGAAATTTGTGCTCAACAAATTTAACATGCCAAGAGAGATACACTCTGTTGGCGTTAAAATCCAAGCATTTGAATGCACTATGTGAGTTTGAGTATCCTAGAAACACACACGAATGAGAACGAGAATCCAATTTATTGGAAGAATATGGTCGTAACCAAGGATAGCACAAACACCCAAAAACACGTAACTTAGTATAATTAGGTTTGGAGTGAAATAACAATTCATGTGGTGATTTGTATTGTAGTACAAAGGTAGACAACTTGTTAATTAGATAAACAGCAGTTGTAAATGCATATGACCAATAACAAGAAGGCATATGAGCATGGTGCATGAGAGATAAGCCGGTTTCAACAATGTGACGATGTTTTTTTTTCAGATTGACCATTGTGCTCAAGAGTATGAGGTGGTGTAGTGAAATGAGATATACCATGAGAAGAAAGAAAAGAGTAAAGCTTGATGTACTCACCACCATTGTCAGTATAGATCGAGATTATTGGAGTACCAAAGAACTTTTCCACTAATGCTTTAAATTTTGGAAATATTATGGAAACATCAGATTTTAGCTTCATTGGATAAAACCAAACATATTTAGTGAAGTGATCAACAAAAATAAGATAATACCGGAAACCATCTATAGATATCAAAGGAGCAGGGCCCCAAACATCTGAATAAAGAAGTTGCAAAGGTTTAGAACTTGTCAAAGTGTTTACAGAGAATGGGAGCTTAGTACTTTTATGACAACAACATGAGTCACAGTGAAATGAAATAGAACTACTAATAGGAGACAATATATGATTAGATTGCAAAAGACATCTCAGAATTTTGAGATTGGGATGACCAACACGTTTGTGACAAACATCAAGATGAGTTTTGATTCCAACTAAAGCTTGCGGTACCAACTGAATGTTTGATTTATGTGAAACTTGAGGCAACTTGTAGACATCATTTACATTCTCCCCTCACATTAAGATCGCCCATGTGCTTAAGTCCTTCACAAACAAATAAGATGGAAAAAATTCAATAGACACTTTATTAGTTTTACAAAACTTGCTCACCGATAATAAGTCATGTTTAATAGAAGGAACATAAAGAATATTATCAAGAGTTAAGAGTCGAGATCAGGATTGAAAGAAAGTGGATCCAACTTTTGATATATGCAAACCTGAACCATCGCCAAGTTGTAGTTCATCAGGCCCTCCATAATCAGTATATAGGGAAAGATTATTAAGATCGGATGTAACATGATGAGATGCTCCGGAATCGACCAACCATCCTTTCTCCGTATTCTTTCCTGTGGAAGTAACATTGGCTTGAGATTGGTGTTTTTCTAAATACTTTGCCAAGTGCCAACATTGTTTTGCTGAGTGGCCTCTTTTGTCACAAATTTGACAATAGATTGAAGGCTTGTCACCATGAGAAACCTTTTTTTGATTGCTGAAATTGCTAAAACCATTGACTTTGGAATTCATGTTGTTTTTGTGAATTGAAACTGTACGCTTTGCCATATTAGCAGTGGCAATATGAAAACTAGAAACTTCTTCTCTTTTATTGATGGCTTCTTGATCAATCAATATATCTTGTAGTTCTTCAAAAGAAATTGGAATTTCTCTAGCCCTGAGAGCAGTGGTTAGTTCTTTATATTCTGAACCAACCCCATGAAAAATATGAAGTACTAGATCATCTTCTGAGATAGGACTATCAGCAAGAGATAAATCATCAAAAATGGCTTTCATAATTTGAAGGTACTCACTCATGGCATGCACGACTACCTTTTTGTGTGAAAGCAAGTCTTTCCTTCAAAGACATAATGCGAGCTCTTGTTTTGCTAGCATATAATCTTTTAAGTTTCTGCCATGCTTCTTTGGCAGTACTAGCCGAACTTACTTGTGACATTACTTCTGGAGAGCTTGAAGCGAGTATTGCATTTTGTTGAAGTTGATCTTGACGCTCCCATAATAGGAAATCTGTAGATATTGTTGTCTCACCTTGCTTGTGCTTGGAAGGACAGGGAAAAGTGTCATCAAGGTACCCAGTAAGGCTATGGCCCTTTACTGCTGTGAGAAATTGTTTTCTCCATACTGGAAAATTTTTGCTATCAGTTTTAAAGGTAATTGGGCTGCAGCATTTATGGAAATTAAAGTTTCAGTTTTGGGATTTATAGATGTGGAAGAGATATTATCAGATTCCATGTTGAATGCTTTAAAGTTTATGGCTCTGATACCATAATGGAATTGTATATGCAGTCAATAATATTTGTAGTTTTTATTAATCTTGAATTTATAGAGATTACAAGACAATAACTGTCATTCAATTATTGTTTCAAATTCAAATACAAAATAAACTAATTAATTATGTACTAATTCCAAGCTCTCTCGAGGCTACTCCAACCAGTGTTACTGATACGTGCGTAGTTCAGGACTCATATAATCATGCCATTTTATGACCACCTATATGTAATCCTCACATTGGTCATAACTACTCTCAAATATGCTGGTACGACCATTATTTAGTAATTCAATATATATTAGACTTAGCATTTGAATTGATAAAAAGTTACCTATTAGAGATAGAATTTATGCATTTGAATTAGTTATCAAATAAAGTTGTAGTTATCTATTAGTTACAGGTTAGTTTATAAATAGTGAGAGTAGCAATAGTAAGGGACATGTTGAATTATGTAATTGGCTTGGCCAAACTCTCCTACCCTTTCTTATGTCTATCAGTCTCTTCTCGCCTATTGAATCTTTCCTCATTGGATTGATTTTCTATTTACTGTAACCTTATATATTGAATTACTAAATAATGGTCGTACCAGAAACTCGCCGGACACTTCCAGCATTCATGTGTTCTTGAATGTTTAACAAGGGGAAAATGAACATTTCTGAAAAAATTTAGGTTATGTGCATGACACATGATTAAAAAAAAATAAGGAATATTCTATTAAAAATGCAATATTCCGTGACGGATAGGCCCCCTGACATAGTAAATGGTAATCAAAATTTAAAATAAAACTTTATAATATTCATGTGCAAAACGTGTAAAGTACATGAGGTTCATGTGTAATTACCCCTATTTAGTTTTAACACTCCGTACCTTCCAATTCCATAAGAAAGGTCATAGAGCCAAACATGAGCATAATATAATTAAGGGTAAATTACGATTTCCTACCCTCTAAGTTTCGCTTGTGACGATTTCATACCCTTAAATTTGAATGAAAATTTTCACTACCCTGAAGTTTCAAAATAAGGGTAGAAAATCGTCACAAGCGAAACTTAGAGGGTAGAAAATCGTAATTTACCCTATAATTAATCTTCCATCAATAAATCAAAGCAACTTTGTTTGTAACACAGTTCCTATGTAAATCTTCCAAGAAGGTTACTAGCAAAGACTCAAAACAACATCAAAGCTTTAATGAGAGTAAAGACGAATGGGAAGACCCATTTGTGGGGTAGGCAACATATCACCCAAAATCTTCTCTCTTGGATTCACCACTTCCCATTTGAACCTTTTCACCACATTGTGCACAAATGTGAGTATCGCTAGTCTCGAGTACTCTTTTCCGGGGCACATCCTAGGTCCTCCGCCAAACGGCACAAATGTATACGTTGGAACCGCAGTTCCTTCCTCGTGTCTGCTTGGATCGAATTTATCTGGATCTTGGAAGTACTTCGGGTTCCTGTTCGTTGTACTCACTGTCCAATACACCTGATATGTACGTATACAAAAGATTATTATTAAATAAGACTCGGTCAAAACATATTTGAATATGAAATATTGACGTGTACCTTCCAGCCCTTGGGAACAGTGTAACCATTATAGGTGAAATCAGCGAGGGCTTCCCGGAAAGTCCCTTGGATTGGTGGTGTGAGCCTCATCACTTCGTACACAACATTCCATGCGTATTTCATCTTTTGAATATCATCCCACTCCAACATCTCCCCAACCTTTTTACCCTTCGCAACCTCCATTTGCTCTGCCACAACCTTGTCATATACGTCACGCCTCTCCCCTACGTACTTCAGGAAGAAAGTCATGGCCGTGGCCACGCTACTGTACCCTGCAACCACTATCCCCATGATCTTCCCCGCAATCTCCGCCTCCGACATGTACTTCCCTGACGGATCTGTGGCTACAATCATGTGTGACAATATGTCCTGCGCCCCAGCTCCCGCCGCCATCGCCGCCTTCTTCTCCTTAATAACAGCCACCAGCTCCTTTCGCACCGCCACCGTCCCTCTCTGCGCCCGCCAGAATATAGTCCCCGGAAAGTTCACTGGAATAGAGTGCATCCCCAGGGTGACGTCATCAAAGTTTTTGACAAGTCTGGCAATGCGCTCCGGATCCTCCGTGCCCACGAAGAAGCGACAGGCTAGTGTCAGAGTCAGGGTCTTGGCCAGGGGAAAAGCCTTGACAACATCCTGGCCCACCCAGTGGGCCCTCATGTGGTCCTGCGTGATGGAGTCCATTTTGCTTAAGTACCTCACCAACGCCTCCGGTTTGAGAAAACCGGGCGATTTCAAGACCTGCGCCTCGGCTTCGCGGGTTAGTTTCTCGGTGTGGTCGGACCGGAACAACTTTCGCATGGATTGAGGTCGGTAGGCAGTGAAAAGCTTCTGCTCGTTGGAGAAGAGAAACTTGTGGCCGTCAGGCCCGCAAATGACGGCGGTTTTCTCTCCTAGTATGTTGGTCTTGAAGATATCCGGAGAGTACTTCCTCATCCGGTCAAACACAAACCGCTCCGACTCTCCGAACAAGAACTCTAGGGTCTCTCCCATTACGGGCCACCCGAAGCTGCCCGGGGGCAGCTTCGGGTTGCCCGATTTGCCTGAAATTGAAATGGCTACATAAACTGTAAAAACAAAAGCAGTAGCTATTGCTATTAGGGAAATGAGGTCCATGATTCAAGATCTGTGATCCAAGCCTTGTTTTGGGTCTTTATATATATATATATATATATACACACACTCTGAATTTTAAAATACCAACATTATATCATTTGAAACAATAAGTAATTAATTAACTAGTTTAAGTGTTTTTTTGTTTTTTTTATTTTTGTCCATTTGATCATTCGAATGATCCACATGCTTCAAGACTAAACAAGCTTCATAAGTTTTATTTATTATTTATTTATTATTTATTATATTTCAGCAATTTTGTTCTTTGCTTTTGTTTAGAGTATCTGATTATAATATGGTTAATAGAGCATCTAAGTTTCGGCCGTCAGCAAAGGTTGAAATTTTGAACCCTTCTTTACTTTTTGACTAAACCATGGGGTTTTAGGGCGGTACCGTACTTTGGCGGTCGATACATTTAGGTCGTTTGATCGGCGTTTGACCATTGTTGAGTATGAATCGAAACCGGAACTTATTCTCACTCACACAACTTGTGTTTACCAACTACGACACTTCCATCGGGTAACTCTTGTTCATTTGTTTGGTTATAAATAATTAAGGATTAGAGGTCGGGTACGTTCCTGAATTTTCGAAAAGTCACTGATTTAGTTTCTCAGTTTGAATAAAATTTACGTCATCGAGCTTCAATACTTTGAGTCATAGAGGTCTCTATCGTTAGTTTGGGTTAACTGGCCGTCAACTTTGTTGACGTAAGACTGACGTGTCATTTATAAATAATTTAAAATTATTTTTACTACACGTGATGCTGACTTGACATTTTAAAAATTAAAATTCACTATAACAAATACGTAAAATGATATTATTAATTAATAAAAATAGTAATATTGCGAAACCAATAACATCATGACATGTGTCATAATTTTATTTTATTTTACAGAATATCACATCTGCGTCACGTGTGTAGTAAAATGAGTATTTAATTATTTGTAACTAGATAGAGATCCCGATTCATGCACGGGTAAGTATAATAAAATAAAGGATAAAGTACCCTACTGGTCCCTCTACTATCAAAAATG
>JAYMTK010005195.1:0-10421 GCA_036897405.1 Pelargonium myrrhifolium
TTCTTTGAGTATGTAAGATATGGATCTTGAGCAATAGATAAGACATCGGGCCTCTCAGCTTGGTTATATGATAGGCATCGGCGGATCAATTCCTGCAAAATCAATGATAAAACGATGAATTCGTCCAGTAACAGCAATGTTTCTCTATGCTGTTATCAGGGAACCATGACAGAGTTTTACAAAGCGAAGGAGTTAAAATCATTAAATATGTTATAAAGAAGACATCCACTAATTTTTCACCTGAATTTGGCCTATGATTGAGAAAACAAGATATTTAAGTATTGCTGCATCAATTGCCGAAAAATGACATTACCTTGGCCTCATTTGAGACAGCGGGTCTTGTAGGGAATTCAACCCTGCGCGCTTTGATGATTGTGTCTTCACGTAGTATACGCTCTTGAGTCTGGTCATGCCCAAAAGGACGTCTTCCGAAGAGCATTTGGTAAAATAGAATACCAGCTGACCAAACATCAACCTGCATCCAACGAGAAATCAAGTCAATCAGTTAAAACAAAAAGTGAAAGAAACAGGTCAAGTCTCTTTCATTGACTTGAATCGATAAAGCTTTTGCTGAGTTAAAATGATACACTAATTAGAAATCAATAACCTTGGATGATATCAATGGCGTCTTGCTAAGCTCAAAACATTCTGGAGGCAAATACCTACCAACAAAAAAAGAATATGATTAACTATATAAGCTTCTAATAAGGTGAACGAGTGCCATAAGGTAGAGATGAAAAAGGAAAGCTGCATCACAAGCACAGCACAGAACAAAGGTTAATCAAAGGTAAAACTGCATTATTACAACAAGAGATCAATTCCAACATATAGATATAACCGGGGATACAATCAATGGGAAATTATCAATTAAAGAAAAGCAATATTACCAAGGATGAACTAAACAACCTACAATTTCTCAAATAAAAGCTCCATGAAAGGACCATGAAAAGGTTACCAACGAGATCTGTTGGTCCCAATAGATAGGTAAACATGATCCTAAACCAAAACACACTTCAACATTAAACTGTGAACCGATATTAAGGATCAGACAGCGAATCACATTAGGTAGCATGAAATAGTTGAGTGGTTGTTTGGACACCAACAAAAGAAAAACCAAAAAGGAGATCACAGACCAGAATGTTTCACATGGCACTTGGAGATTCTTGTCAGGCTATTACTTTTTTGTAGCATGATCCATTATACCTCTAGTCCCATAACATTTGACCTCCTCACAAGAATATGCTTTTTTTTTAGACTACATGCATTAAAACCAAACATTTACTTATCTACTTTTATGAAGGACCCTTGCTGGTTTACTCTATGAAGGCTAAAACAACGACCCACTGCTACATTACCCAGTTAAAGCACCAGTTGAATCCCAGGGAGGATTGAACACACAACTTATGCACTGGTCATACATACAGCTTTACCACTATACCACCACTGGGATGGGTTATATACACCCATTTGTATAATGCATTCTCTCATTTTTAGCTTAGCATATGCATCATGCCTTCTCATTGATTATTGTCCTGTCAGAGTAATTTTCTAGTATGAACCTAGCAAATCAACAAGGTTTGTTAAATTGGACTGTCAAAACTCATAGATTGTTTGCAAACAGTAACAAGTAGAGGGATCTTCAGTTGCTTCACTCACCAATATGTACCAGCTCCCTGGGAAGTAAGTTCCATACCCTGCGATCCAACATCATCCTCCACAATTTTGCTAAGCCCAAAATCGGTCACTTTCGCAACACCAAGCTCATCAAATAAAACATTCCCAGGCTTCAGATCATAGTGAATGATTTTTTGTGCTCTCTTATTCAAATAAACAAGCCCTTGGAATATCTGAACAATAATGATCCTGGCTTCCCTCTCAGGTAATATTGGTGTTGCCTTAAGAACAGCATCAAGATCTTTTCCTGAAGAGGAAAAAAAAAAATTATCTACCAAGTATGGCAGGATTCCATTCCCCAAAGAACTCAAAAGTTTTTCAACAAATGAATAAACTGGATATAAGTGTCGAGTTAAATATATGGACAAGCAAGTTATACCACTACAATACTCCAAGATAGTGCAAAATGTATTCTGGTCAATCTCAAAAATGTCCCAAAGCCGAACGATGTGATGATGCACCAATGTTTTGTGAATATTGTACTCCCGTATAGCATGTCGTATGTAACTTTGTTTTTTCTCTTCACTCCACTGAGCATTCAATCCATGAAGCTTGCATGCAACATATCTGTGCTCCACTAAATCAAAAGCCTGCTGGAAATTTCTTACTTCAAATCACTGCAAAAAAATATATCTTTACAATTGCCTATAGAGGCAAAGGAACTATCCAGACGTTGCTCAACAAGACACCTTGCTTGAAAGCGCATGGAGTAATATATTCTAATGATGAAAAAAGATTTAATATTTTCCAGTCTGACCTTATAAACCTCACTGAATCCACCTCTCCCAAGAAGGTTTAAAAGAGCATATCTATGATTCAAAATCTGAAAATTGTTAAAACGGGAACCATCCTCATCTCGGATGCGTTTCATTTCACGTATAAGCCTTCCCTTCTCCAGTTCACAGCGATCCCTCTCGCGCAATAAAGTTTCTTCTTCCTGCAAAAGATCCACGGCTCAATGACAAAAGATGTGCATGTTTATAATCAAATAAAGTTTTTTGCTGTGTAATCAAATGGGGCATCAAAGAAAATTGATAAACATACACGTTTGATACTAGCTAGTCGGGATTTATAGATTTCATCCTGAATGAGAAAATCTTCTTCTTGTTGTCCTGCTTCTGCATCAACTACATCACCCTTGTCTTCAAAGCACAATGACTATCATTATTACTCAAAATGTTGCCAGGATAAAATAAAAAGTAAAAGGCAGATGATGGCATGAAGAAAAAAAATGTTTATACAATGAGGCAATTGAGATTAAGCCAAAAATACATGTTCTAAATGTTCATGAGAATGAGCAAGCAGCAAAAGATAATGAACAAGTTTTGAAATGCACGTAAAAATTTTATAACCTCTAGATCAGTTTAAAGACAATAAAATTAAGACTCGTATAAAAATCTTGCAAATTTTACAAATACATCAAGGCATGCCAATATGGACGATTCAATGGCAACAGTATATGATACGTGACATGGGGGAAAAGATGAGAGTACCATAAAAATTCAGACTCCAACCTAAAGTAACTTAAACATGTCCAGGTCTATAAATAAACAGACATGCAAGAACAGTTTATGCATAAACTATGACTCTATGAGAATGTTGGGGCAATTAAAAAACGGACCAATTCTGTTAGTGTGAGTATGTATTACAGTTATCACAGGAAATAACAGAAGCTTTTGGCATCAACTAGATTAAAAATGGCATCCCCACAAATCCAACTGTAGGAATATAGGACAGACAGTAGAGAAGCACTCAGTGCGGGGACTGCAGCTACGCTAATATACTAGAGCAAACATACTTACATGTAAATAAAATTGAATAGAACTAACAGGTTCAAATAATAATTGATAAGTCAATTTTCAAATGATGATGGAGCTTACCAGACTGTCTTTTCTTCAATGATTTCCGCTGTCGCTCAACAGACTCCTTGGTTTCTAATAATTGTTTCTACAAAAGATACAATCAAAACATTATAGATTCCAACAATAAACTTTTCCAATAAAATTTAAGGAAAGGCTTCACAGACAAATGGGAGCTTTGAACTATTCCCAACAGAATGAACTTTCTAGATCCATGAATCATTAGTTGTGGACAAAAGGGAACATTGTATAAAATTAGAGTTAAGAATAAACTCAGGATTACTGAATTGCACTTCTGAGGAGGTAGTACAGCTCAGAGCAGAAGTAGTAACCAGTAACAAATAACCCAGAAAATGAGTATATGGAGAAAAGCAAGTGCCGAATTCAGGGCAGAGAGAGAGGGAGTCTTAAGCAAGATGTGACAGAATGAGATTCATGAAGCATACAGTTTGACATTATCCAAAGTAAATCCCAGATCACAGACCAAACTAGATTTCACTTTTCAGTTCAGTTTTTCTCCAAATAATAAAAGCAAAAATGTAAACTATACACGTCAGACAATTTTCTAAGAAACTGAAATGTGAATTACAACTACAGCTAAGATTAACAAGAATTTTTCTTTTTTCACAGTCCAAAGAACTCAATTTGTATAAAAACCTAGATGGCAAAAGGCCATCTCTAACAACAACAAAAATCTCTCTTTAAGATTATGCATAATCAATAAAGAAAATATAACGAAATCTAGTGAAGCTCATTCTGTCAACCAAAATATATGATAATTTTGAAATGCTGAGCGGCTGCATATGTTGAACTTCCTTTATAAGAAAGGGAGGCTAGTGTACGAGACTCCCACCATTGTGGGGTCTAGGGAGGGTCATTATATATGTGATTTTACCCATTCTTTGCAAAAAAGTTGTTTCCTTACTCGAACCCATTATCTCAAATTGTAGCTGTGAAGTATGAGAGTATATTTCTCTATTTTTAATTACATGGGGCAATGCCCATTATATACATCACAAAAGGAAAAACATGAATCCCTGATTTTAGGCCCTGATTTTAGGGATATATTCTCACACTTTAGGCCCCTGATTTTAGGCCTTGATTTAGGGAAATATTCTAACACTCCCCCTCAAGCTGGAGCGTAGATATCATATGCTCCTAGCTTGTTACATATATATTCAACCCGAGGACCTCTAAGAGATTTAGTAAAGACATCTGCCAGTTGATTGTTAGAGTTGACAAATTCGGTTGCAATAACTCCATCAACAAGCTTTTCTCTTACAAAGTGACAGTCAATCTCAATGTGTTTTGTCCTTTCATGAAAGACTGGATTGGAGGCAATGTGAAGGGCGGCTTGATTGTCACATATGAGCTTCATTGGAGTGACTTTGCAAAACTTTAATTCTTCGAGGATTTGTTTAATCCATACCAGCCCTTGATCTGCTAGAGGCTCCCCCTGTCCGGGAAGGAGTTTAACATTAGGATCCATTGGAGTGTCGACTGGTTTGCAATCTAATAGGCCAGCTTCCTCAAGGATATCTAAGGCATACTTTCGTTGGGATATTGAGACCCCATCTTTTGATTGTGCGACCTCAATCCCTAGGAAGTATCTGAGTTTACCCATATCCTTGGTCTGGAAGTGTCTGAACAAATGGTCTTTTAACTGCCGAATACCATTGACATCATTCCCAGTGATTACTATGTCATCAACATAGACTATCAAGTAGATACAGCATGATGACGAATGACGATAGAAAACTGAATGATCTGCTTCACTGCGTGTCATCCCAAATGCTTGAACTACAGCACTGAATCTCCCAAACCAAGCTCTCGGAGATTGTTTGAGACCGTAAAGAGACTTTCGGAGTTTACATACCATTCCTGACTCCCCCTGAGCAACAAATCCAGGTGGTTGCTCCATATAGACCTCTTCTTCCAAGTCACCATGCAGAAAAGCATTTTTGATATCAAGCTGAAAAAGAGGCCAACCGCTGATAGAAGCCATAGATAAGAAAAGGCGTATGCTAGTCATTTTGGCAACTGGAGAGAAGGTATCGCTATAGTCCAGACCAAATATTTGCGTGTAACCTTTTGCAACTAAGCGGGCCTTTAGGCGATCAATCTTGCCGTCTGGACCCACTTTGGGAGTGAAAATCCAACGACAACCAACTGTGGTTTTCCCTGGAGGTAAAGGAACTAATTCCCAAGTATCATTGGAATGCAAAGCCCTCATTTCATCAATCATCGCTTGACGCCAGCCAGAATGGGAAAGAGCTTCTCCTGCAGTTTTAGGAATATGGACGGAGGAAAGACTAGCCACACAAACAGAATAGGTAGGTGATAAACGGTCATAGTTCAAATAATGGTATATGGGATAAGGATTTATAGTAGACCGTGTACCTTTCCTTTTGGCTATGGAAAAACTGTCATTATGCGGAACCGGAGTCGGGGGATCAACTGTCAAAGGCGGAGAGTCAGAGGGAACTGCCGTAGGTGGGTCATCGGAAGTTGGAGCGGAACGGGGTCGCCGATGATAAGTGAGCAACGGAGGTGCTTCTGAGGATGCAGTAGGTGGAGCCTCATTGACGACTGGAGAAAAGACTGGAAGAGGAAGGACTTGATCAAGGCTGGATTTATCCTGGTGATTGACCGGAAAGTAGAACTGATGTTCAAAGAATGTGACATCAGCAGTCATGAAATACCGGTTTAGTTCAGGAGAGAAGCACTTGTAGCCCTTTTGGAGACGAGAATAACCTAAAAAGACACATTTGAGGGCTTTGGGAGCTAACTTGTCTCGTCCAGGATCTAAATTGTGGACAAAACAAACGCACCCAAAGGAACGAAGAGGAAGGTGGTAAAGAGACTCATTCGGAAACAAAACCGAAAAAGGAATCTGATTCTGTAACACTGAAGATGGCATGCGATTAATAAGATAACATGAAGTAAGGACAGTGTCAGCCCAAAACTTACTTGGAAGATTCACATGCAATAGAAGTGTGCGTGCTGTTTCAACTAAATGACGATTTTTCCTTTCAGCAACACCATTTTGTTGAGGGGTTCTAGGACATGATGACTGATGTAACATGCCTTGAGAGGCCATAAAATCGGTGAAGGGAGAGGAAAAATATTCAAGAGCATTATCACTTCTTAAAGTACGAATAGGGTGTCCAAATTGAGTTTTTATTTCAGCACAAAAATCCTGAAATATTTTGAATAATTCAGAACGTTGTTTCATTAAGAAAATCCAAGTACAACGAGAATAATCATCAATGAAAGATACAAAATAGTGAAAACCCATTGTAGAGCTAACCCGACTAGGACCCCACACATCAGTGTGTACAAGTGAAAAGGGAGACTTGACTCTATTATTGACTTTACGAGGAAAGACAGTACGAGTGTGTTTTCCTAGTTGACAAGACTCACAATCAAAAGAAGACAGATATGACAAACCAGGAACTAATTTCTGAAGTTTGGAGAGAGACGGATGACCATAGAGGTGATGAATGTGGGCTGGAGACATGGTACTAGCTGCAACTGAAGGCCGATATCCACCCAAATAGTAGTGTCCCTGTGACTCATGCCCTTTGCCAATCATTCGTCCCGTACTCAGGTCCTGTAAAAAGACAGAATCAGGTGTAAAGGTGACAGAACAAGAATGAGCTTTAGTGATGCGACTGACAGACAACAAGTTAAAAGGGCTTTTAGGCACATATAACACAGAATCAAGAGACAAAGATGGTATAGGTTGAGTTTGGCCTATTCCATCAACTGCAGTTTTAGTCCCATCGGCAACAGTAATATGGGGTAAAATATTAGAATATGTGAGGGAAGAGAAGAGATCTTTGTTACCACACATATGATCGGTCGCACCAGAGTCAACTATCCAATGACCAAAGGACTGACCCTGAGCAATGCAGACTGAAGGATTACCCATATGAACTAACTGAGATTGTGGTCTTGATTCAGTGGAGCTTGATTCAGCTTGAAGGACATTGACGGTGTGGCTAGGAGGGGCTGCAGGACGACCATGCTTCTTCCAACACTTTTCCTCAAGATGGCCCAATCTTTTACAGAACTTGCACAGTGGTCGAGTATTATGCCCTTTTCGGTTAGCAGTTACAAAAGCAGAAGGGACTGATGCAGGATTTGTCAGAGCAGGAGTGACATGTGTTCCAGACGTATTTAGAAGTCGTTTGAATGTGTCCTTCATAGTAGGATTGTTGGAACTAGTCAAGATTTGATGTCGAGCCGACTCATATTCCGGTTTTAGCCCAGAGAGAGCAGCAACCATAAAGAATTTCTCTCTTTGCGCAATTTGTTCCGCATGAGTGCTAGTGAATGGCATAAGAGCATCGAACTCCTGCATAAGAGAACGAACTTGTCCCAAATAAGATTCCATACTTCCCTCTTGCTTAATATTTTTGATGTTGTTAACTACAGAATATAGCCTTTGAATATCATTAGTGTAACATTCAGAGGCCTCAGTCCATACATCATAGCAAGTCTCGAAGGGTAGAAACAACTGCAAAAGAGAGGAATCAATGGATTGCCATAAAAGATTGCATAATTGGGCATCTATTTGTTCCCATTTATCACGATTAGCCTTAGGTATATCCTCTGGCTTTTTATGGAGATGGTCAAACTGACCCTGCCCTTTGAACCACATCTTAACAGAGGCTGCCCATGAGAGATAGTTGGCAGACCCTATTAATTTTCCGGTGGTGATAGAATGGGCACCAGAGATAACAGACGGTTGAGAGGGAACTGACTCAGTAGTAGAGACAATACTCGTATTTTCTGACATTCTAATACTCACAAATAATAATTAGAATGTATAAAAATAGAGTGAGCAGATAAAACCCGTGAATCAGAGTAGGTGGAGGCGGAATGGAGCCCAGAAAACCGTGCAAAAGAGCAGATTTGAAAATCTGAAATTCCGGCGACTTTTCCGGCGACCGACAATTTTCCGGCGATGGCGGCTGGCGGCAGAAACCTTGGGTTCTGACCGGAATTTCACCACGAGTATGTTGGTGGAGGGGGTGAGGTCAGATCAGATCTGAAAATCTGTGAATCTGGAGCTCCGGCGACTTTTCCGGCGACCGGCGACTTTTCCGGCGGCTGGTGGTGGTGGCGGACACCTTGGGTTTGACGGCCGGTGTGTGGTGAGTCTGACGGTATGGTCAAAACTCAGATAGTGCACCGGGAAGATGGTCAAAACAATTGATTTCCGAGATGACTTGCCGGAGTTGATACACAACAAGAGCAAAATGGAAAAATAGAAGAAGGAACTCTCAAAGCTCTGATACCATGTGAAGTATGAGAGTATATTTCTCTGTGTTTGATTACATGGGGCAATGCCCATTATATACATCACAAAAGGAAAAGAAACATAAAAACATGAATCCCTGATTTTAGGCCTTGATTTTAGGGATATATTCTCACACTTTAGGCCCCTGATTTTAGGCCTTCATTTTAGGGATATATTCTAACAATATATATAAAAGACACACATGTTTTGAGCGACATGTGGCGTTTTATATGTTTGAGATATGTGTCAATCTATTATTTTTCTATTTATTTTATTTATTAATTTAATATATATATATTTCAATTTCAAATTAATCGGTGAATGTATTCTTCCAAAAGAAAATATGATTAATAATTATTTAATTTTTCTATCCAATCTCAATTTCATATGTATTTTTTTTTGACAGGAATTTCATATGTATTTCAGTTATTTGCTCTATTTGTACTATATTTTTCTTTTATTTTCTTTGTATGTTTCATATGTTCATAGATATATATATAATTATAGTTGATGCGCCTAAATTCCTTTAGGTCTCTAAACGCACTGGAGAGATGTCGTTTGTGAAATGATCTGGCAACTTTTGAATGAGTTAGAGCAGTTTAAGTGTGATCCATTGTCTGATGTTAGGTTTGAACTTTGTGAGTTTGGCTTTGGTCGTCAAAGTTGGAGTCGAATGACTTGGACTTGAGTTTGATATGGAAGTCTTGGCTTCGAAGTTCCTTGATGTTGATGTCAAGCTTGGATTGTCGATCTAAGACCTGCAAAACAAGAATACCATAAACGAAGAGATCTGGGGTGGTGTTTCCAGGATGCCGCCTCGGGCATGAGAATCAGTTCTCGCACTGGAAAACAAGAGAGAAGCAAGAGCTTCTAGAGAGAGATATATCTTTCAAAGAGAGAAAGTGTTCTCAGAAAATGTTTGTCTGATCGATCGTCCGAAAAAGGTCCTCTTCTCTTTTGCCGGAGTGGGGTATTTATAGGTTTCATCTGAAGGTGTAGCTGGAGGTCTGGTTGTTGCCAGCTGGTTTCCAGCTGTCGCCAGTTGGCATACACGTGTCGCCTTTAGGTTAGGCCTTTGACTTGTCTTTGACCGGGACCACCGGGATTGCGTCATGTCTTGCCACGTGTCCTTTCAGTTAGCAAGGTCGTTACAGAGCATGTGGGGTCTTAACCCAGTGAGTCTGTTGCCACGCACATGGGGTCTTAGCCCAGCGAGGTGTAGGCCACACAAGTCACTTGCTTGATAGTTATTTCGCCTAAGGTCTTCCAATAGATCAACGTTAAGGAGTTGAAGCATCCCGTGTATGAGGAGTCGAGATTGCTCAACATACAGCCTTTGCTCCCTGACTTAGGAGTCACGTGTTTAGCCTTTTCAAGTAGCCGAGTCCTAGGTCTTGGATCAGAATGAAGCGTGGAGCTCAAATCCCAATTGACCTGCTGACGTGTCTCAAATGCCACGTGTCATTTTCTCATTGTCTTTCAGGCTAGTGTTTTTTGGGTAGCATCACCTTAGCTTGGAGAGAAGAACATTGTGACACTTGGATTTAGAAACACTTATGAAAATTCCTTTGCGACATAGA
>JAYMTK010005196.1:0-10421 GCA_036897405.1 Pelargonium myrrhifolium
CCTTAACTTGGAGAAGAAGACTATCAATACGACACCGTTTTGGGCAAAGTCTGACCGCAGTCAAATTTGCTCAAACACGTACTTATTTTAACGGTGTTGGTTAGTTTAAATGAAATTCATTTATTTATTTAAATAAAATTCAGAAACTATTTTGATATTAGACGGTCCATGAACTACAAATTACTCATACAGTGTATAATTTCTATTTTCTCTTGTGTAAGAATAGGATCAACAAAAGTGGACCGCCATTTTAACGGTCCAGATTAAGCAGTGCTGGGCAGTGCAGTGTGATATGTCATCATCATTAATCATGTAGATGGTATGAGTTTTCTGTTATGGCAAAACAAAAGCAAGCTTGTATTGTATGATTTCCATTTCTGGACTTTTTGGATTTGCTACTCATGGATTCTCTCTAACCACGCCTAACCAATTTCACTTTCTTATCTCACCCATCTTCCCAAATCCAGTCAACTAAATATAATACTCTAATTTATCTATTGAAAATTAAAATAATATATTCTAGTACTATAATTTTTTCATCTTTTTACTTTTCAAGAGAAATCTGCTAAAAAAAGAGTCTATAATTTAAATTAATTTAAGTAGTCACTAATAAGTGTTGTTTTAAAAAAATTATCTAAAAAATAAGTGCTATATTAGTATTTCAAAAAAGAAAAGAAAAAAAAAAGAGAGTGCTATTTGACCATAATATGGGTTAGAGATTATATAAACAAGTAAAGATCCGACCCGAATATGAAATGCAGAAACGGCGCCGAGAGGGACAAGATGTCGACACGTGTCACTTTCCGTTAACGTACGCCTCCGTCCTTCTCGAGTGTCAGTCCCTTTGCCTTTAATTTGTCGTGAACCGCACGCGTGACGAACGGTCAAATATCAGACGCAAAAAGCACAGAAAAAAAGCTTCGTTTTCTTTTGTTCGCATCCTCTGTTTTCGTTTTTTTTCTCCTTCAAATATTGAAAAAACAGTACAGTAGTGATAAAAAAATACTGGAAAAACTAAAAGAAAAGAGGAGATACTTTTTGCCATTAAAGAAAGATGAAAAATGGGGATGAGCAAAAGCACAATAGGATCAATCAAAAATCAAGAAGTAGAAGAAGAAGAAGAAGAAGAAGAAGAAGAAAATGAGAGTGAAGACGAAAACCCAGATGCAAAAATCCTCGTAACCCACGTGCTAAAATGCGCCACCTTGACATTCTCATATTTTCAATATGAAATTAATTCACAAAATAGAAAAAAAATGTATTTTCTCTCTCTCTCTCTCTCTCCTATGTTTCTTTTGATGATCTCTGTATTGCTCTGTACAAATGGTACTGTTTTCGTGTTCTCATAGTATTGCTCTGCTTTTTTTTTTTATTTTTTTTATTTCCCTTCATTTTTTATTGTATTTATTTATTTAGTTCTTCTCTACAGAGTTTAAAGCTGCAACGCAATCGCTATATACAGAAACTCTGTTTTTGCACCGCAGGATAAGAGCATGCACACTCTTTGCAGTTCCAATCAAACTCACTCAGACCAAGAAGAGAGAAACGAGAAAGAAAAAAAAAAGGTGTTTGTAGAGAGAGAAAGTGTGGTAGTGGGCATTGAGTAGATAGAGCAAGAGCAAAGGTAGCTCCTTTATTTTTCTGGGGGATTGTTGCTCTGTTTGGGAGGAAACAGAGGAGAGGGAGAGAAAGAAAGGAATCAGAGTTATGATGATTGAAGTGGGGTTCACCGAAAGGTCTGTTTCTTTTGGGAGGATAAAACCAACAACCCCATAATAATAACAACAATACCAATCCAGGAGGAAGAGGAGGAGGAGGAGGAGACCGGCTCGTGCTTTGATCCGCGTGCTTTGATGCAAACTGATGATGGGTTTTAGTTGCTGTGTCGAATTGAGCCCCACCCTTTGAGATTTGCAGTGCTTTTTGCAGGTTTTGTTCCTTGATTTTGGATTCTATAACGCCCCTCCCCAAATTGGATTTTGTTTGTTTGTTTTCTTCCTGAGAAGAAAGCATGAGATTCTTTTGACATGGACTGAGTCTGTCTGTAAAATAAAATTCTCTCCTTTCATGTCTTGAGAGGCAGGTCTGGAAAGTTTTTGCCTTTTTCTTCAAATGCAACCAAATGGGTTTTTAGTTTAGCGGATCTTTGTTGCATTTCCGCAATATGGGTTTTGGTGTGGAGCAGTGAAGCTAGCTTGTGGTTGAGTTTGAGGAAGGATCAGGAGATGGGTTCAGCTCAGGAGAAGGTCAAAACTGGAGGGGTGGTTTGTGGAAGTGGAACTCGGCAACCAACTCTGCTTGAGGAGATGAAGCTGTTGAAAGAAATGCAGGATCAAACTGGTTTGTTTTACCCTACAAATCCGGTCTTTTACTTGTATTTTTCGAAAACAAACAAGCAAAGGTTGAAGTTGAACCTTTGATATGTGGGTCTTAAATCTTAATTAGAGTTGCATTTAATGCCTGAAGTAGTAGCTCACGTGCAGCTTTACAGTTTACACACAATCAACGTATGTGCAACACTCGAAACCTTTTCAGGCTTGTATCTAACCGTATGGATTTGGTCTTGCTTGTTGTGTTCTCAGGCACAAGAAAGGCTATAAGCTCCGAGCTGTGGCACGCCTGCGCCGGACCTCTGGTTTACTTGCCGCAGGTGGGAAGTTTGGTGTACTACTTCCCTCAAGGACATAGCGAACAGGTCTACATTTATTTTATTTGTTACCCAATAGTTAGTCTTTTTGCTTGAACTAGTCTCGTACTCCACTCTCTTGCTGTAAAATGTGTTTTTTGTTATGCTTGTTCTAAGATTTGCTGTTATATTTTGTGCTGTGAGTTTATAGTAGAAGTGTCTTCAAATGTAACTGAAAGGGAAGAGAAGTAGAGAACTGATCATGATGATTTTAATAATTGTGTTTATGTTTCATGGACACAGTTTATTGTTTAAAATTCTACTATTGTTTTGATTTATCACCAATTCAACTTTGTGATTAGTCCTTGTCTGTACTGAGAGCAGTGGCTGCTGCATTGGGGTGGAACCATGGAACCATTTTTGCTTTCTTATTTTTTGGGAACTGGGGATGAATCAATTTGAATATAAAGTTGTTATCTCATATTGTTCAAATTTTGTGTTCTTTGATACTGATATGCCTTTCCTTTTGACATAATAGGTAGCAGTTTCCACTAAAAGAATAGCTACCTCCCAGATCCCAAACTATCCAAATCTTGCATCTCAGTTACTGTGCCAAGTTCACAATGTTACATTACATGTAAGTGTTTTTGGTTTAATATATTCCTCTTTGCGCCTACATGGGCTTAATATTCATGTATTTCCTAGTTACTTCTGTTGATTTGCACTTTCTTTACTCTTTTTGATAGGCAGACAAAGATACAGATGAAATCTTCGCCCAAATGAGTCTTCAGCCAGTGAACTCTGTAAGCTTACCTTCACTTGCAATCTGTCTGGGTTATATTTGCATGATGGGGCAATAAGATAATAGGAATCATAAATTTTAAATTGGATATATTTCTTATGGATTAGGAAAAAGACGTCTTTCCAATACCGGACTTTGGGCTAAAGCCAAGCAAGCATCCAAGTGAGTTCTTCTGCAAAATTTTGACTGCAAGTGATACAAGCACACATGGCGGCTTCTCAGTTCCTCGAAGGGCAGCAGAGAAGCTATTTCCTACACTGGTTAGTTTTTTTTTGTTTGTTTGTAGAATTGCTTGAGATAATAACTATGCAAGCTGTGTGTGGAATGATAGGAATATGAATTGAAATATGTTTCTTCGTTAATGTTTACTTATTAGGATTACACGATGCAACCACCAACTCAAGAGCTTGTTGTCAGAGATTTGCATGACAATACATGGACATTTCGTCATATATATCGGGGTGAGGATGCTTTATTTATTAATGCTTTTATGTTACACTTCTTTAAGTTGGTATAGAGAAACATGTTTGACCTATTTTTTGAATTTTCATGTAGGGCAGCCAAAGCGACATCTTCTCACAACAGGGTGGAGTTTATTTGTTGGTGCAAAAAGGCTTAGAGCTGGTGATTCTGTCCTATTTATCAGGTAAATGATGATCCAGTTTGGTGCAGTAATATGTTGAACACTAGCATTGTTCAAGCACACCAGGATACTTAAGCTTTATTCTATCAACGCTATTATGGCTCTGAGAAATTTATTTTAAACAGCATAACTAGTTATTTCAATATATTATGTTGCCATAAACTGTTGGTCTAATTCTCAGAACTCTATTATGACAAAGTGCTGCACTTGTAAATATTAAAGTGCTACAGAGCTTAGGTAAAAAAATGGTATAGTCTGTGAGTTATCTCATCGAAAATTAAAAGGAGCCCTACCTTGTTATTCGTAGATATGATTTCATATTTGCTGGACTAGACCTACATATCTTTTTATGTAATGTTCTGTTGCTTTATTGAGTTGTTTCATTTTACATGCCTATAAAAGTTTCATGTATGTTTTATTGTATTGTTATAGTTTCGTAGGAAACATGGATTCTCAGCATTGTGTCCTCATATAATACGGGTGCATGGTTGAACATTGCTTGACATCAATCTATATTTTTTGTCCAAAATGATGAAAAATCACAAATTGTTCAAGTGTAAAACACTACATGACCATAAAATATCAATTACTTTGTACATAAAGTGACTTTTATTTTCATCTTATTCTATTGTCAAAAGGGATGAGAAGTCACAGCTTATGGTGGGTGTAAGGCGGGCAAACCGTCAGCAAACAACAATGCCATCATCAGTATTATCTGCTGACAGCATGCACATTGGTGTCCTTGCTGCCGCAGCTCATGCAGCAGCTAATAGAAGCCCATTTACAATTTTCTACAATCCAAGGTATGATCTTATATATGTCGATAATTTCTGGTGTATTATGCATTTAGTTTTTAAAACTATTTTTTAATCTTACTTTTCCTTCCAATTATTTCAGGGCTTGCCCTTCAGAATTTGTCATTCCATTGGCTAAATACAGAAAATCTGTCTTTGGAACTCAAGTTTCAGTTGGTATGAGATTTGGAATGATGTTTGAAACAGAGGAGTCGGGTAAGCGCAGGTAATTTCCCAAGTGACTGATCTTTTTACATCTTTGAGCAGCTTCTGAAAAAGAGAAAAGCTTTCACAAGTGTTTATAACAACTTGCTGCATCTTGTTATATATTTAATCTCTGTATGAAGTATATGGGAAAGCTAGCACATGTTTTAAGACTTGATTTTCTTGAACTTACATGTAACGTCTCATATTTTCTGCAGATATATGGGTACTATAGTTGGTATTAGTGACTTAGATCCACTAAGGTGGCCTGGTTCCAAGTGGCGAAATCTTCAGGTGGATGAAACACTTGTGCTACTTTTGAATTAAGAGTTTGTATGATTTTCTTTGAACTAGGTACTCGATGTTAAAACTTTGTTTGCTCATTTTGTTGTTTTTTGTTTAACAGGTAGAGTGGGATGAAGCAGGTTGTAGTGATAAACCAAATAGGGTTAGTTCATGGGATATAGAAACTCCAGAAAGTCTCTTTATTTTTCCTTCTCTTACTTCTGGACTAAAGCGCCCGTTACATCCTGGATACATGGGTAAGTTTCATTTCATATTTGTTTTTATGTTCTACATGCCTTGTAAAAAATATTGACACATGACACTTCTTATGCTACCAGGAGTGGAGTCTGAATGGGGAAATTTGATGAAGAGACCATTTATCCGGGTCCCTGAAAATGGAAATGGGGATCTTCTCTACTCTTCAATTTCCAACCTCTGTTCAGAACAATTGGTTAAGATGCTACTCAAGCCTCAGATGGTCAACACTTCCGGAAGTGTAACAACTGCACTTCCGAATTCACCTGTTCTGACTGTTCCAATGCAAGAGATGAAGACCATGGAAGCAAGTTCCAGTCAGAAACCTCAGCTTTGTTCAGAAAATACTTTGCAACAAAACCAAAATCACTCTCGGCACAGCCTTGACCAATCTGATGCCAGGAACACTAGCACATCATCGGAAGAAAATCTCCCTGGCAAACAAAGCCCTCTTGCCAAATTTGAAAATCAGACACCAGCCACTACAAATACTGAAAAGGCAAAAGTAGAACCAGAAGTGGAACCTTCAACAGATCAGATGAGCCAATCAACTCTGACAGAGTGTAATGCAGAAAAACTGTCCACTGGTACTATGAATCCTGTGAACCAAGTAGACCAACTAACATCCTTAAACCAGAACCAGGGTCCATTGCAATCACAGACTAGTTCGTGGGCAGTCCAGGCACAGCAGCCACAGTTAGAATCATTTAATTTCCACCCCAAACAAATAGATATTCCCCAATCTGATTCTGCTATTACAAATGGCTTACTTCCATTGGTAGACACTAATGAATGGATGCTGTATCCTCCTACATGCCAGGCCCTTGCTGCTGGGGCTCTTAGAGCTCCCGGACCTTTATCAATGCTAGGGTTTCAAGATCCTCTTTCTGCAACAATGAACCCACCTATGCCAATACCTTCTATGGGACAGGAAATGTGGGATCATCAGCTGAATAATTTAAGATGTTTAACCCAAGTAGACCAACTAGCCCCTTTCTCTCAGCCAGACCCGTATACTTACAATTGTGTTTCTAATTCAAGTGGTTTGAGGGATCTATCAGATGAGAGCAATAATCAAAGTGGGATCTACAGTTGTCTTAATGTTGATGTTGGTACTGGGGGAAGTACCATGGTTGATCCTTCTGTTTCGAGTACCATTTTGGACGAGTATTGTACACTGAAGGATGGGCATTTCCAGAATCCTTCAGATTGTTTACTGGGCAAATTTAGTTCAAGCCAGGATCTTCAGTCGCAGATAACCTCTGCAAGTTTAACAGACTCACAGGCTTTCTCTCGACAAGACTTCCCCGACAATTCCGGAGGCACTTCTTCAAGCAATGTGGACTTTGATGATAGCTGTCTTTTGCAGAATAGCTCGTGGCAGCAAGTTGCTCCTCCGCCTGTGCGGACCTACACAAAGGTACTTTGCTAAATTTAACACAAAGCCCATAATCATCCAATGGTTATCTAGTGATGTTGATTCAATTGGAATGATCTTTGTTTGCTAGTAGGATTTGTAGTCCTGTTCCTTCCATAATTGCCTTGGCTGGTTGTGTTTTATCTGATTATCACATGCATGTATGAATCTTGCTCTAATGCTTATCCATTGTAGACTTGTAGTAGATGTAGAGTAATGTTATGTTGATTTGGGTCACAGGTTCAGAAGGCAGGATCTGTTGGGAGGTCTATTGATGTCACAAGCTTTAAGAACTATGAGGAATTATGCTCTGCAATTGAACGTATGTTTGGACTGGAGGGGCTGCTCAATGATCCAAGAGGTTCAGGGTGGAAGCTTGTCTACGTAGATTATGAGAACGATGTTCTACTTGTTGGGGATGATCCTTGGGAGTATGTTTCCTTACCCTTTCTTCGTTTAAAATTGTCACTATTAGAATCCATGTTAATTTGTTTTGCATATAGTCACAAAAATATAAAAGGTTGATCATGGTACAGTATATTTCCTATCACTAGATTGTCTGTTTCAGTGTTTGTTTTCTCTTGTTTGGTTTTGTTATAAGAAAGGGAAAGCACAGAAATGAAATGGCACCATTTTTTCTGCAAATGCTCAATGCATAGATTATGATGGGTGTTTTTTATCTGGTGATGCATGTGCAGGGAGTTTGTAGGGTGCGTCCGCTGTATTAGAATTTTATCGCCTTCAGAAGTTCAGCAGATGAGTGAAGAGGGAATGAAGCTTCTAAACAGTGCTGCAATGCAGCAGCAGCAGCAGCAGGGGATGAACACCACCATCTTAGGTGGAGGCCAAGGCCAATCCTAAGACTAAGAGGCAGGCTTGTTATTGGATTAGAGATCTTATAAATGTTGGCTATGTAAAGTTTGAATATTATGTATGAACAATTTTAACATACTGAATTAGAAATCTTGTTGTGATTGTTGAGAAAAATTATCTCATGATCAGATGATGTTTTCTGCTGCATTCATTTCCAAACTTAAAAATGAACTGAAAAGATGAAACCTACACACATTGTTAACAATGAGGTTGACAAGCAAAATAGAAAATACAACTTGCTTCTAGAATTAAAATCCAGCAACAACAACAATCACAGTGGAATCCAAAAGTTGCCACCCAAGTGTAAGAGCTAGGAAGAGACTCATTTGCTCCAACAAGTCCAACAGAATTTGCAACAAAATATAAGCTAAACTGTACAACACTCTAACAACTACAACATTTAAAGAAACCTAGAGTCCCAATTACTTCAACTGATCTACCAGTGAATTATGATCCAATTACCACAAAAAAAAAAAAAAAAAAAAAAAAAAAAAAAAAAAAAAAAACAAGGTAACAAAAAATCAAGAAAAGGCTCACGGTAATGCATAGGACATTGAATATTCTGAAAGATCTAAAATACATATATCCTCATCTCCTGAAAATTTATTGTTTCAATGAATGAGATAAATACCACCCCTAGATTACAAAGTAAAGATACAGAAAGCCCCCAAGTCATTAAACAATATCATCCCCCACTGCCTGTTTACAGTTGGATCAAGAAACAGTTGCTGCACATTTCCACATTGAGAGGAACTTTATGAGGATGTTGCAAGGCAATGAACTTGCACAGATTGTGTGATCAGAGCTAGAAATTGCACAGTTTAGGATTGCTAAATTCATATTCTAACTGGCTTCTGAAGAACAGCAGACAAATAAACTTCAGGTTTCCCCGATGCAGCCGGATCTACCTTCTCTCCGACAACCCATCTCAGCTTCTTATACCCAAACCTCTCCAGCAACCGAGTTAAGACTTTCTTGCTCTCCTCATTGGCACAATAAAAGTTGTCCACCCAAAACAGACCCCCTACCCTCAAAATTCGATCAATATCGAACATCAAGAACTCTAATTTCTCCGGCTTTCCACCAACATCCAACACGCTGGTCGCATGAATCAAGTCAAACACATTATCATAGAAAGGGAACCTATGATCTAAACTCAAATACAGAGGGAACAATCCTCTAGCAGCAATGAACTCACTATAAGGGGCCTCAATATTCAAAGTGTTGGTGATCACAGTCATATTCTTCTCGGCCATTCTAGCAGCAAAAGTCCCAGACCCACCTCCAATATCAAACCCTATCCTCATCCCTCCACTAACCATAGACAACACATCATCAATAGAGAAATCATTCTTCCCTTTAGCCTTGACATACTTCTGATTCTCAGACACACTAGCCAAATCAAAACAACCAACACAATCTCTACTCAATTTCTTCTTATTCAAGCACTCAAAACTCTTGCAACCAATCCCACTCCAAGTCACAATCTTATCACTAACAGGCTTCCAAAGAGAAATGGGAAAAGATCGAAGACCCACCTTAGGAACAGTCTTGGCAAAGCACCTCCTCCTGGGCAAGGGCTCGCATCCGCGCAGAATCAGCTTCTGGGCTAAGCTCCAATCGTCAGGACAAGGACCCGAGACCTTGTAAGTCATGTACTGGGAGAGCAAATCGGCGGATTTCTCGCACGAGTGTCCCACGGAGGCCACCATCTCAGTGATCCCAGTTTTGGAATCTTTGCCCAGAGGAAGCTGGTGCTGCTGCAGATACAATTTAAGCTCGGTTGCCAAATTGGGTCTGGAAAGATCGATGCTTTCGTAGCCGAGAAGCGCTTTCTCCATCTGGGCAAGCTTCTTCTGCGAGGAATCGATCTCTCTGAGGATTAGAGAGACTTGCTCGGAGATGAGGGAGATGTTCTTGTGGGTGTGGTGGAGCAAGTGGGTTTGATTGGCAGTGGGAGAGTAAGTGAAGGCGTATAAGGCGAAGAGATTGGTGGTGAGGACAGAGAAGAGCATGAGAATGTTGGCGGCGGAGGAGCAGAGAGTGGCTCTCTTGAATCTGGCGGTGCCATCTCCGATTTTGAGAGAAACAGAGCCCATGATCGATCTTAGTTTCTGAGAGCAATGGGAGTGAGTGAGATTTGTGGAGAAGAGAAGAGCATTAACAAGTGAGCAAGTGGATATAAATATATATGTATATATATATTTCTTTCTTTCTTTGTTCAACGATAAATTGAAAAAATCCAAAGCCGTCCGCTCCCAAGCCTCGCTCAGTTCTTCTCGGCATCGATCTCAAAAAAGGGGTTGCGAGTTTGGGTAGAGTTCATACCTCTTTATTTTTTGGAAGATGGGTTTGGAGAGGCGGTGGGTTTGGAGGAATGTTGGAGAAGAAAATGGAAGATGGGTTTCATTTTTATTTTTTTTTTTCATTCTAAGTTTATGTTCTTGAGTATGAATTTTAAGGTTTTGGGTTTGTTTTTTTACGGGTTTGAATTATGTGTTCAAATGATTTTATTCGGATTT
>JAYMTK010005197.1:0-10420 GCA_036897405.1 Pelargonium myrrhifolium
TGCTGTGCAAGCAACCTGAATAAGAAAAAACAGGGTAATGATGTACCTGATCAGCTACAACTTCAACCAATTCCAACTCATGGACATGCCACTGCCTTGCACTATCTGATGGAAGCATCAAAACCATCAAAGCATAACGTTTTGTTGAGAGTTCTGGCCAGTCGTTGATTTGGAAATTGGAGAGATGTAAAAGAGGGACCCGAACACCAACAACCTCCCCAGGCATGTATTTCCCTGCAATAGGTCTTAATCGTGCTATAGGGGAATTTGGTGATATTTTTATAGCATGGTTGCTACTGAACACCTGATTGATCACGGGAAGATGGATGGGTACGGTAAATCCCACTGGATTCTGTTGTCGAAGAGTATATGAAAGTTGAAGCTCTAAACCAGTACGCGTTGGCATCCACAAGGCACATTCTTCCAATGCCAAAGTTCTACCCAGTTCAACAAGGGTGGTCTTCAGTATAGTGTGTCTGTCGAGAGTGCTTCTGATCTCATGAGTCAGCATCCTTACATGTCGACCAGTCTCTTCCTGTGTACGGATCAGACCCATTTCTCTATCAAGCTCTGCAGCCTTGTTTTTCAAAAACAATTCTCTAGTCTTAACACTCAACAAATCAGGAATTATGTGAACCAGCATAAGAGCTGTAGCACAGGACACGATAGCTGTCATAATCTTTGCGGTGGTCATTACTATTTCCACAGTTTTTGAATGCATGTTAAAAGTCCACAAGTTAATAAGATGTGTAGCCCCACACAAAACTATGAAAGCACCAAACTGAACTAGGACCCATCGGTAGGGAAACACTGCAGATTTCTTTACAAAGTAGATCAACTCTAGAGGGATAGAGAAGTACGCAATTGCGATAAAGAAATCAGAAATATACTGATACTTCATCAGCAGCTCATCGGCAGGCCATTGTGGCTCAATGCAATTGCAAGATTCCATCGCAATCTAATTGAATCAAACTAGTCAAATCTTCCTCTTCAGCAAACCTGCATTAATGGAAACAGAATATAAACAACCCCGCCTATAAATATATATATATTTTTTTTCTGAAACGCAACAGAAGAGTCTTGGCCTATGTCAAATGAAACCATACAGTAAAGTCAACTCGAACAAATAATTTAAATCTCTCACCAAACTTGTGCGCTAGAGAGCCTAACATAGTGCAACATATTAAGTATTCCCCAACACATGACATTATAATGCAAATTATACAATGCGCCTCAAGCTTACCGTCTACACTAATTCCTTCGCCAGCCTCAACGAAAAAGGGATTAAGAAGGATCACAAAATAGGGATGCGCTAAATGATTTTAATATTGCTATTACAAAGCACAAAAGGCAGGTATAGGTTCCTAGTTATATGCTAGCATAATCATGATGAATATCATACACACTCATTTCTTTATGGTAATTATAATCTCAGAAAATTAGTTTAAAGAACAAGCATTGGGACAAAGTAGGTGACAGTAGCATTACAAGGAGACATAACAAAGGGCTTAAAAGTGGAAGTTTAGTATCCAAGTTGAGCTTGGAATGTGGAAATACACAAATATCACTATCTTTGGCCGAATAAAGTGATTTCATGGCAGTAAAAAAAATTTCCCATACAGCATGGTTTATGAAAATTAAGCCTATTAGTATACACAACACCAACTTGTGGTCCAAGTAAGACTTTGAGACTCACATTAATGTGAGTGCTACAACTTGGACCTTGCAGTAAAGAAGAGGATATCAAATTGATTTGGTTCCACACCATACTGGTCTTAGGGAAGATGCTACATCAGCCTTGAAAAGCTCAATTGTGCTGTCCTTTTCCCCAATCAGTATGATATGCAATCAAATTACAATTATAGTTACACAATTTACTACACATTGGCCACAATTCAAGCAGCCTAATACGGTTCTAATTGTGTCTATGAGGCGTGTGTATATTGAGCAGCAAAATAATGCATCAAGACAAGCGGAAGCAAAAGGAGAATCGAATTATCAACTAGATTGGGACTCATATGAGATGAATAGCACCTCCATTTTGCAGATTCTTAATTTCAAATCAGAAATTCGATTAAAATTCAAACCAGAACTCTTCTAATCCTCCATATCCTACTCAACATGTTCAATTCCTCAGTTTATGAACTGAAATTTACAAAAATAAAAGCAATATTTGAGCTGAAATCAAATTCCAATGATGATGAAGAAGTACCTTGATCCTACACATTGGCCACAGTTCAAGCTTTTAATTCTATCTATAAGGTCTATACGTGTGCATACAAGATAATGCATCGAAACAAGTGGCGAAGAAAAGCAAAATTGAATTATGAACTAGATTAGGACTCATATGAGAGGCAACAGCACCTCCATTTCATATATACTCTGTAGAGAATCTACAAAAATTGAATTATAAGCTTCAATTTACTAAAATCGAAGCAATACCTTAGCTACAAATTAAATTCCAGTGATGATGAAGAAGAAACAGTGTCTTACTCCAACACATTGGCCACAGTTCAAGCTTGTAATCCTATCTATAAGGTGTATATGTGCGTGTAGCAGATAATGCAATCGAAACAAGTGGCGAAGAAAAGCAGAATCGAATTATCAACTAGATTAGGACTCATATGAGAGCAATAGCACCTCCATTTCTCTGTAGAGCATCTACGAGAATCGAATTATCAACTTCAATTTCTCGGTTTATGAACTCAAATTTACCAAAATCGAAGCAACGCCTTAACTAAAAAATCAAATTCATTCGATGAAGAAGACGAAAATGAAGAAGAAACAGTACCTTGCTTCTGCAGAAGCGATAGAGAGAGATTGAGAGATTGAGAGCAATCAGCTTTGACTTTCTGTGTCAGAGAACCACGAGAGACCCACACTCAATCCTTATGAAGATCTGCTACTTTTTTTCTTCTCTTTCGCTTGCTCTCTTCGATTCGATCAGAGAGAATATATTTATAGACAGAGACTCTCTGCTATTTCTGCAATGGAAAAAAGAGAGGAGAAAGAGCAAAAAGCTTAGGTAGCAGCCTTTCCGCTCACCTGCCTGTCACCTGTATCAACTCACAGACCAATTGCTTTTCTCTTTCTCTGTGTACTACAGATTGTGTGCTTTGTGGGGCCCACATCTGATGGTGACGAATGCTGAAGTTGTCCAGATACTCTTCACCTATTAATTTTATTTAATTAATTAAAAATCAATTAATCAGTTAGTTTTCTGTTTTCTTTCATTTTCTTCTCATTTCTTCTTTTCTTTTTGGGTCAACTTTCAGGTTTTTTGTTTATCTTTTAACTTGATTCAAAGAATAGTGTTTTTATAAAAATTGATAAAACCCATAATGTGCCATGCATAATCACTCATTCAAAGCTTAGGAACTGTCATGGATGGTTACTCATTCAAAGAGAGATGTTTAGTTAGTATGAGCTAGTTATAGGGGGTGGGCCCATAACAACACAAGTTTGTGTTGACAATACCAGTGTTGGCCTTAAGTAGATTTTGGGTACTAGATAGAATTTTTCTTGTATTAATTCGTCTTGTATCCAGTTATTTTTTTTTTAATGAATTGCGGTTCTTTGTGCATCTTTTACTGAAGAAAAAAAACTAAATTAATAGAAAATTGGAGGTGCAAGGAATCGAACCCTGTGCCTCTTGCATGCAAAGCGAGCGCTCTACCATATGAGCTACACCCCCATACAAAAAAGACATTAGTTCAATTGAAATCATGTTCTATGTAGTGTTTTCCATTAATATATAAGTACACATTGCATATCAGAAGAAAAAAAAAAGATTGTTTTTTTAGCAACTAAAAGAATAGAAAATTGGAGGTGCAAGGAATTGAACCCCATGCCTTTCGCATGCAAAGCGAGCGCTCTACCATCTGAGCTACACCCCCATACAAAAAAGGCATTAGTTCAATCGAAGTCAAGTCCTACCCGGTGTTTTCCACTAATAGTAGTACACATTTATTATCAAAAAATTATTTAGAAGAATTTCTTTTATTATAAGCTAAAATATTAGGAAATTGGAGGTGCGGGGAATTGAACCCCGTGCCTCTCGCATGCGAAGCAAGCGCTCTACCATATGAGCTACACCCCCATACAAAGGAAATTCTTGTGTTATAGTAGAAACTAAAATATGATGTTCATGAATCAATTCTTGTATCAAATAATATCTTTGCGATTGTTAGTGTTTGGAGACAAAGTACTTAAAAGTTTGAGTTGATAGATAAATGATGTATCTTGTGTGTTTTCACACTTAGAATTTCTAAGTTGTGGTTTCACGTAAACATGTGTGGGCTTCATGACTAATGTCTGCACACGACTATAGAGCACCTCGTTAAGCAAAACTTAAGGTGTGAGTTCTAAATTTCACTTCGAGTGTGAGGATGAGCATTTCTACCATTATGAAAGTAAGAGTATATCAATATTAATTTTTTTTAAAAAAAGTAGAGAGAATTGGAAGAGAATGAAAATGAGAAATATAAACAATGAACATCAAAATGAAAAAATAAAGAATAAATTAAAGTGTAAAGTAGATCATGAAACATAACAAAGTTTGACACTAAAGTGTAAAGTATATGACATGAAGAGTAATATAGGCATCAGTTGACTGATATAACTTTATATCAGTTCCACTAATAAAGTGATGACACCTCATTTAAAATCATAGATCCAGACGGGTCGCTCCACTCCCACAAATTCACTTGAGTGAGTATAAGTGAAATTCAATGGAGTGTCATCACCTCATTGACTTGGTTAAGTTGCAACTGATACAAAGTTATATCAGTAAAAAAAAAATAAAACAATCAATATTATGTTAACCTTCCATTTATTATGTGATTTGCTTACATGTACATGTTGATCATGTAGGAGGAGGGGAAGATGATTTTTCAAGCATGATCATGGTAACAAGTCCAATATTGCAAATTTCTGTTACTATATCGTTCCCCTCCGTTATTTTGTTTATAGGATTTTCGCCCATGACCATTCTACAAGTATTAACATTGTCACGCGCTTCAAAAAAATCGGACCACGCACGATCAAAATCGCCTTTACCAATGTCATCGGATGCTTTTCCGAAATACGTGAGCGCTACTCCATACCGATAATCGCAGATCGAGAGTGCATCCAATACTTTAGTACTAAATCCGCGATTCCTAACAAAGCCTAGAACACGATTCTTCGTTTCCGCGGCATTTTTATTAGCTAGTTGAACAATGACTCTTGCGAGGTTATTGAGATCTGAGGCTGATGTAGCGTTTGGTTCAGATTGCAGAAAGTTCGTGCACGAGTTAATATCAATAGTATTGTTACAAACATCGTTCACTAAAGAGGCATTTGTTGGTGTTGGATAATTGAGTAACAAAATTATTACCAACAAAAATGTAGCAAAAATCAACATATTAATAGAGGTGAACATAATTTTAGATGCAACTCTTGTATGTATGAATATTTTCTTGTGTATCTTGAATTTATGTTGGGGATTCGGGTTGTTGTATTTTATAACCATTGAAAAATCCATAATATTATTGATTGCTCTTTGAATTCGTAACTCTTAATCTATTCCTATTTATTATAAAATAGTTTTTTTTTTCTAACTCATAACTTCATTTATTATTATTCATTATAACATATGAATGGTGCTTTGTTTTAAGATTAGATTGTTCTAGTTTATAAGCATTAAAATGATTTTTTTTTTGTTCAAACACAAATTTCTCAATACAATGTCATGCAAGATGTTGGTTATGAATTATACATGATATGTTGAACTTTCATACTATATTTTCTTTAATAAAGAAATGCGACACGATGATTATGTATACCAGAGCAATTTTGTCGAGTTTGTTTTGCATATCGTATTATAGGTTACAAGATTATGTGAATAGTTGGGAAAGTCACATGTTGATCTTGTTAACTTTGCACAATTTATTGAATTGTTTTCTTATTCACATGCTTGGTAGAATATGAACAGTTCTTTTTTTTATAGGTGATACTAACAATAACAGAAAGGACACTCGAACCTGAGATATCGAGCAATCAAACTCCTTAAACTGTTTGCCCAAATGGTTGGTTCAGGGGCTAGTTCCTACACACAACAAATCAATCGTCAAATGAAAACCCAGATGTGCATCTGAAATTTCACTTTATGCGTGAGAATATATTTACTTTGTGGCTTTCAAAAACTGTCAATCTAAGAGATTGAGAGAGATGTACGTGAAAATTTAGAGAATGAATTCTCTTTGTCCTTTAGGTAAGAAGGTATTTATGTGTGCAAACACGGTCGATGACATATCATCGTGTGATTGGTTCGGTGATAATATCAAGTTGAGCTTGCGAGTTTCTTCTTGGACGTATCCATTGTGGGTGTCTGGTTGAGATTCAAGACATCTACTCACATATCAGGCATAGTGAGGAATAATTTAAACTTTTAAAAATGTCTACCACACTACTATATCTATTAGCTTGGAAGACATGATGTTTTGTATGGGTGGGGCAACCTTCCCGCATGTGTGGGAATTGCGAATTAGACCTTTTATGGCTCGGCGATGAAGGGTTAGACAATTCTTTTAGCGTGCGATTCTATTCAGGGGATTCAAAATTGGAACTCAAAACTGAAGAATGAGATTTCAACGAAGGCGTTAACTTTTGAGTTTTTAGGAGGGAGATCCTTGGTTTGACTTACAACCTTTAATTCAAGGTTGTCTTAAGGTTCTCGGATATACATACACTTATCTTTAATTCGAATCGTTTCTTGAAGTACATATTATTGTACGACACCCTTACCAAAATCCAAAATGTCCGACACCTTAGTAGCCAAATTAACTTGTTAAAAATCGTACAACATCAAACACAAACTATGAATTTGTTAAAACTTTTTTTTTATATATAAAGTAAGTGAAAAAGTCTTTTATTTCTTAATAAACAAAGAGTACTCGGGACAAACACTCATTTCTATAGGATCTAAGAACGTCGGAGGCCCTAATATCTTTAGTTGTGACTTGTGAACCTAATCAGTTTTCACGAGGCGGACCGCATACCATGTAAGAAGTGTTTGGTCCTACCGAAGTAACCAAACACGGACCTCCGCAGAGCAGTATTTTCCAATATTGCGCTTTGAACTTAACTTCATAAAACTGTAAACTAACATAGTATAAGAAAACTAACATAAACCAAACTAGAAAGTCGCACACAGCACCAAAACTAAAACAAAAACGAAGTTCCAAACCACAACCAAAAAAACTGAAATAAAAAATGAAACTAGACCACCACACCTCTCGTCCTCCACCGTGGGTCTCAAGGCGGTCGGGTAGTTCATCATCCCCATCCACTTTATCAACCATCTTGTTCAGCTTTTACCCGCCTCTAAACCACGTCTGTCTTCCCGATTTTTTCGGTCACTACCGACAACCGCCACTCCTTGTTCACTGGAGCCGGTCACCGGAGATGCTCAAATCTGATGATTCTTTAACTCTCTTCGCCTTGAAACCAATCAGATTCTATTTGCCAGACGCCAATATTATTAGAACATATTATGTGTATATTTATTTATTTATATAATTTTTGGGTAAATTAGTTATGCCTCCTTTGAATTGGTAAAGATTTTGTTTTTAGCTATTACCTTATTTTCGGTGTGCCTTTAACTCTTAAACTTTATTGTGGCACAAGTTGGTGATGTGGCAGAGAGTAACCGGACACAATAGGTCAGTTGGGTTAAAAAAATAAAACAATGAAGTTTAAGGGTTAAAAGCACACCGAAAACAAGGTAAGAGCTAAAAACAAAATTCGTGTCAATCTAGGGGAGACATTACCAATTTACCCATAATTTTTTATAGGGTATAATATATATCAATTGCACTAATAAAGTGAGGACACCTCATTTAAAATCATGGATCCGGACGGGTCGTTCCGCTCCCATAAATTTACTTGTGCGGGTATAAGTGATTTTTGATGAGGTGTCATCACCTCATTTGCTTTATTAAGTTGCAATTGATATATTATAAGAACTAGTTTTGTCTCGTGCGTTGCACGAATTATGATTCTTTTTTTACTATACACGAAGTATTAATACCGTTAAAATACAATTAAAGCAGTATAACACATGATATATATATATATATATATGATTTTAAATAAACATTTGATTTGATTTCATAATTTTCCTTATTTAGCGATGTAATTTTGGAAATATGTTATTTTGTAATTATAAAAAATCTTGAGCCAAAATTAAATATTTAATGATGTGGCGCTCTAACACGCATTATAAACCTGTTTTTTGATCCCGCTTTTATAGTATGTATAGATTTGAAGAACGAATGAGACGACAGAGCCGACCCTGCCCTTTTTCAAAAAAAGACTTTGCTTTAGACTTCTCCTCAATCAAGGCTCCAAAAAATCTTAACTTTCCATAAAAAATGATTCTTTCAAACAAAATTTTATATTTTATTACCTTTTGTTAATTACTAATCAATCATGTTTTTTAATTACGTATTTTATTATTAATTAGAAAATAATAGAGAGAATTCATAATTGTAGTCTCTTACCTTTTTCATTAGCATTAATTGCAATTCATATTAATAGTATATATGCCAAAAAAAAAACTTATTTAACTTATGATTAAATACCTAAAATGTCATTGTACTATCAAAAGTTGATCGTTTTGATAATTGAAATTTAAAATGTACCACTTCTGAATCCAAGTCTTTTGATGCAAAAGACTGATAACTCGTCGGGAAGCTTCCATGCAACCTCTTTTCGGTTCTCAGACCGTTCTGATCCTTTCCCCGCTTGCTGCCAGTCACAAAAAACAAACTCAAAGTACTGAAAAAATATCTCACAAAATCCTACCATTAGTAGAGAAAATTTAAAAGAGATATAAACCCTATAAAATAACTCGAAAAACTCTATCAAAAGTAAGATCTCTCAATAGAGAGAGAGGGAGAGAGGTCGCGTTTTGTTTTGTTTTTTTTTTTTTTTGGGGTGATGACAATGAATTTTTTTGATATAAAGAAGTTTTAGTTGTATTATTTTTTGCATATGATCAATTTTTTATTTTTATTGTTTAATAAATGGGCAGATCTAAGGGTTTTGTTTCATACAATAATTCAAAGGAGCTAGACCCCATGTAAGAGCATGATTGCCCATGTTTATGCACTTCCAAAGACTTGAAATGAAATGTTATGTTTGTGGCAAAGGTACAAAACAAAACATCCCAAAACCCAATAATAAATGGAAGAAAAAAATAAATAAACACTCATGATTTGCAATAATATGATTTTCTTTTTCTTGTTTTTTTTTTTGTTTTTGTTTTTTTTTTGTTGTTGAAAGAATTCTTTTTCTTGTTGTTATTTGGTACCATGTGTAATAATAGGATCAGCACCAAAGCTTCAATATCTTATTTTTCTTGAATGCAATTTCAATATTAGCTCTCTCCTTGGATATGCATTTCAAGAACTACTGCAAATCTCGATCTGCATGCATGGGCTTTTCTTGACCTTTTAGCAACATACTCAGTGAACTCCAAGATTTCCACATCTTTCTCCGACAACAATTCTGAACTCCAACATTGACTCCATGTTCATCCACTACGAGAAATAAGTTTTTATGAGACGATCAAAATTGTTCTTTTATGTCAAAAATCGTCTCATATAACTACAATAAACAATTACTTAATCTTTCGTCGCCTATAATTCATTTTGTTGGGATCGAAACGGTGGAAAATTCCAAAAGGTTGTTTAAAACTAATAGAAAGTAAACAAATAAAACACAACCAATCAACCACTATATGCACATGTAGTCACTAATCTCAATACACATAAAAGCAAGCAACCCAAAGAACACAAACAATTTTTACGTGAAAATCCAAACCAGAAAAAAAACCACGGAACCGGAATTCACCCCAAAATCTCTACTATCAATAATAATGGGAACACACAATATTCTCTCTAGATATCACTAGAGGCATACAATCATCATATTCTTGGAACAATCATCAAACAATATGGAAGGAAGAACAAACTAGGAGTAGAGAAAATATCACCTAAAAAGAGTTGTCTGCCCAAAGCTCTATTGACACACTTGCAGACCTCCGATCGAAAATTTCTCTGGTGAAAAGGTAGATATCGACGAGGTGAAGAAGCTGTTCAAAAATCAGAGCAATCCAATGTCCGATCTCCATGGATGATCAATGCAACGTGGCTGAACTGTGCATTAAATTTCCAGCAACATCTCTTTTTATTTTTGCTTTCTCTCTCTATTTTTGTCCCTGTCAAAAAACTGATTTTAGCAACAAAAAATAAGAGTAATAACAACCTTAAGTTACCCTTTGGCTTCATGGGCTTGGGCCTCTCAATTAACCAAAATAAAAACAAAGGACCCAATCCCAACAAACCTCCTCTCCTTTTTTTTATAAGGAGGTGAT
>JAYMTK010005198.1:0-10416 GCA_036897405.1 Pelargonium myrrhifolium
TAATATATATATATATAGAAAAAAGAATTTCAACCATAAATCATGGCCAATGATTTGATGTCACGTCCCTAATTAACACCCATACTCGCCCCAGTGAATTTGTGGGCGCGGAACGCCCGCCCGAATCCATATTTCTTTGTGTCTTGGCTGAGACTCCTGATCCTCATATATATAAATATATATATATATATATATATATGTGGATAATTAAAGAAGAAAATGGGCGGGCCCAAATAAACAGATATGGTTTGTTCATGTTTCTTCTGGTTCTTATTTAAAAGTTAAATCACATGCTATATATAATAATATGAATTTATATACGTCATGGGTGACGATGTATTGGTTGAAGTTGAACAGTGACACTTCAAAATCACAGACCCATCTGTCCCAAAGTAGCTACTAGCCACTGTGTTTATGTCTCATTTTCTCAATTATATATATGTAATAATATATATGACTCATTGACGTTAGTAGGGACGTGTGTGTGTGTATATATATATAAAATATATGTTCTTTTAGGCTTCACGTTAATTTACTTTAGATTTGGTTTTGCACTTCCGATTTCTGAAGATATATAATTTCTTTCTTGCTGTGAAATGGTCTCTCTTTAATTTGTTTATGAATCATATATATAATCTCTTTTGGTATGTCTTTGATGAAAATGAGACACGTGATTCATTCATTGTTTGGCAAAGTCCCACCAAAAAAGGAGAGAAATTGAGCTAACGTTGTTTACATACATATATGCCTTTAAAAAGAATAAAAGATCACAACGGAACCAGCATATGATATATATTACCACAACCACAACTCTTGTGAACCGCTTATTGTTGGGACAAAGCATCATCTTCATGCATGGGTCCTTATTCCTTATCCCATAATGGACACGTAAATTCTTATTTACAATGCCCACAATCACTTGTTTTCTTCTTGGTTTAAATCTATGGGTAATTACACGTGACTCTCTTGTACACGATTTGCATATAACTATTTTAAATTTTTATTTTAACTTTTGATTATCATGTACTATGTCAGGGGGTCTTTTGTCCAAAAACCGTCAGTTAAGTGGTAAAAAGACTAAATTTTCCTTATTATATAATTTTAAAATTTTAAATATAAAAAAATAATAAAAAAGAAAGAAGAAACCCAGAGCCGCCAGCGCCTCTCTCTCATCTCTTCTCTCAAGCCGCCGGCGCTGCTCTGGCCGCTCCGTCGACCTCAATGGCCTCCGCCTCCTCCTCTCGCTACCATCCCCTCTATTTCTCTCTCACGTCGCCGCCAACCGCCGCCTCCTCTCCAACTCCTCTTATCGACGCCGCGGGGCTCGGCCATGGCCATATCTGGACTCGTCCTCGCTTGCGCAAGGCTCGCCGGTCTTGACCGTGGCCAGATCTAGTCTCGTCCTCGCCGGCGTGGGTCTCGCCAGCTCGGCCCTTGCTGGCGACGACCGTGGCCAGATCTTGCTTCAGCCTCATGGGCTCGATCGTCGTGGCCATATCCGGTTCCGGTTCGCTCGTTTGCTCCGACGAGTTTTTGATTTTTTTTTTTCGGCGAGCGTTTGATTTTTTCTGCGTGTTTTTGCAGTTTTCGGCGATATTTGGTTACCGAAAACTTCAAGTGTTCTTGAATTCTGAAGAAGAAGGAAAAACTGGGTATTTTCAAAAAGATTGAGGTCATGTGCATGACACATGATCAGAAAATTAAATATTCCGTTAAAAATAGAATATTCTATGACGGAGAGGTCCCCCTGGCATAGTACAAGGTAGTCAATAGTTAAAATAAAAGTTTATGACAATCATATGCAAATCGTGTATAGTACATGAGTGCCATGTGTAATGACCCCTTAAATTTAATCTTAATTGCTTATTGAGTTATTGAACAATGATAACTATAATTAATTATATTAAGAAGGCTTATAGGGTAGTTGGATGGTATAACATTTTTCTCGAGCTTATTCTTATACCAAATAAATAATTGTTAATAAGTTCCCAATAAACACGTAATTCTTGTACAACTAATGGATCCCCAAAATATCTTATAATTTTACTTTAAACAATTTTCACAATTAAACACACGTATTATGTTCAAATAATTGAGGTGTGTCATTGAGCTTGGCATTCATATGGATATTGTTTTCACGAAAGGGAATATCCATATTAAAACTAATATTCCTAAAGGATATGTCGGTGACCTTTGAATAAAATTTGCATCTCTCTTTCCACTTATTTATCGGTGAAGTATTCCATTAATTCGCTATGAAAATTAAACCTTTTGCCAACTTTATGTCTAATTGTTATTCACTTATTCACGCAACTGAAAAAATATTAAACCAAAATTTTTGTGGTTGAAAATAAAAGTACAATTTAATTTATGTTAAGCTAGCTTCACTCTACCAATGAGTCATTCATTCAAAAAGCTACATAGTTAGTAAGGATTGATTAGTTTCTGGATTAAGGTTTAAGTTCACTCTCATTGCTAGCCTCTTTGTTTTTAATATGTGAATTATAAGCAGTAATTGAAACTGATGGCAAACTCCAACTCTGAAAATGGGCAGTAATCTCTAATGTAAACATTTTCCAAACAAGAAAACCACTTATTATCTTAAACACATTGATTACAACAAAATACACCCAACATTTATATATACACAGAGAGAACAATGAGTCTCAACTACAGAGCTAATGTCTGATACTAAATCAAGACACATAATTAGATCTTGACAGACTCTTCACATCCACAAATTCATTAATACATGTGTGATCATTGTTAATTCATAATATATCAAACTTTTTTAGTTTAATTGAGTCTCAAAACTTATAAGAGATAATTAGTTTTGTTGTTAGAGTTCAACTTTGAAGCCGAAAGCACTTTCCTAAAACTTTGTTTCTTCAAATTCTACGTGATTAGTTAAAATTTTACTATGATCTTGATATAAGACAAAATCTTGGCTTTCACGCACCAAAACTTGACTTCAATAAACCACTTCATACAATTTATTGGATAATCATAATTTAATAACAATTAGTAAAATTGTTTGGATCAACAATGACAAATCCTACACGATGGACCTACCTCGGCTGTCAGTATTGACTATTACACTCCACACACTGACTTAACTCAAAATCAGAATTGAAATCTTCAAAATTACAAAACTTTGTGGTCCCATCATCTCTCTCTTATCCCATTCTCCTCACCCTCAAAATCTCTATAAATAGAGAGGAACTCACACCACCAACTCACCCATCACCAAAGCTAGCTACAACAATATCAACTCTCTACAATACATTTTCTTGATACTAAAATGGCCATCTCAAAGACTCTTCTTTTTCTTGCCGCGGCATTTGCTCTTGTTCTCTTCATGTCCTCCGATGTCTCAGCTCGTGAGCTCGCAGACACTACCACTCAAACCCGTAAGCTAAATAGACGCATTTTAATTTACAGTTTCATTATAAGAAAAATCGCGTTTTGTGACATAAATTTTCGTCACAAAATTCATTCCGAGATAGAATTGTGACATAATAATTTTGTCCATCACAGCTTGCAACTTTTCTTAGTCTGTTAATAGATGTATCCGTTGAAATTATCTAACAATGAATGTTGTTTGTTTGTTTTTCTTTTGCAGAGGCGAGCGTGGAGACCGATGGTTCGCACGGGGGGCACGGATACGGACACGGACACGACCACGGCCACGACCACGGACACGGACACGGAAAGGGACACGGCGGACATGGAAAGGGACGCGGCGGAGGACACGGTGCTGCTGCTGAGGAGACTGAGACCCAAAACTGAAGACAGTGAGATGTAGATGAAAGTGTTATATTGCTATGTTATGTACGTAAGTTCGAAGAAATAAAAGGTGTGACGATGCATGCATGGTTTGAGTTGTAGGGTTTGATCTTTGATCTCAATACTAATTCAACCATGTGTGGTCGGTGCATGCATTAGTTTACCAACTACTGTTTCTTATTTTGTACTACTCGTTAGTTTCATCATATAACATGGATGATGGATCGTAGCTCTTATAATTTGTCACACGTGTTTGTTCAATTATTAATTATAATAAGTGTGGTAAGGCAAGGTGACAAATAGTTCAGGGAACAAGATTTTGGTGACAAATATATACGGATAAACTCTATCATTAATATGGAGAATTGTGGATGAATACAAATTAAGTGCATGCACAAAGTTTTGAAATGGTGAATAACAATAGAAATAATTCCACAACCATGAAAATATATTATACGAAAATTCTTGAATTATGTTTATTTGTGAACGTTTGTGGAATTGAAATCCTAAAACCTCCAAAGTTTAGGCTTAACTCTTGTAAAGCTCATGATTTCGAGTTATCCTCGAAACTCTAATGTTCATGCTAAATTTTAAAGCTCACAGTTCATGCAGGATAAGCCTCAAACTCAAGTTCAAGTTTAATTTAGCCTCAAAACTCACGGTTCAGAGTAAGTCAAAACTGAGGATTCGACTTTAGCCTCAAAACTCATAGTTATGGGTAAACCTCAAACTCGAGGGTTCGAGTTTAACTTCAAAATTCACGTTTCTGAGTAAGCCTCAAACTTGAGGGCTCCATATTAGCCTCACAACAAATGTTACTATGTAAGCGCCAAGCTTGAGGGTTTGAATTAATTAGCTTCAAAACTCATGGTTTTGACTTTTGAGTAGGTTCAAACTCAAAAGTTTGAGTTTAGTCTCAAATTTGATGTTTCTGAGTTACCCCTAAAATTCAATACTATGTCCAAAGTCCCCACTTATGAGTAACGAAAAGATTGGTACAATTAAATCAAAGTTCTTCAAAAATGGCGAAATGATTAGTTCAAAGTTATGAGAATACTTGAGTCACCTCTAAAAACAGGGACTGCAATGATAAACTTGAGCGTGTATATATATATATATAGTTCCATAGTCTCAATGAGCACGCACAGGTGCCTCGCAATGATAATTTTGACTTTAGTATGTGGTCTGACAGCTATGTAGAACTAATCAGTTTCACAGTTTTGTGAGTGGTCCATCCCTACGATTTTGTCAGCTCATTCCCAACAAACAAAAGTCACCTCGAAACCTAAAGTAATCAACGTCGTTCAAGTTCCTTTATAAATAGGTTCCTTTAGCTCGATAAAACATCGAAGGAACAATAAGAGTTTGAAAACACTCAAGAGTCTAGATAAGATGAATCGGAGTTGAGGAGGGGCCGGGCACAACATCATGTCATAAAAAAAACAAAAGATCAAAAGATCAAAGATGGAAAACCAAAAATTGAAGACCAAATACTAAAATAAAATGAAACATCAACGATTTCGGGTTAGGTCCACGTCGTCAACCATTTCCTTAGCTCGTCGTCAATGAGTTAAGGCAAGATCCTTGTATCAAAACACTCACACAAAAGAAGAAAAGACTAGTTAAGGTCCTCGCAACATTTTTTCCTCAAGTTCCTTTCAACGAGTCAATATTATCGACAAGTTCCTCTCAATGATATTCTCTCATTCGATTCCAGACCTGTTAGTTGAAACAACAATATATACCAAGAAGCTAAATATGGTTATTCCGATAGTCTCACAGTAAATTGAAACCAAATATAGCTAGAGTCTATATATAACAATCTTCCGTCTGATTCTTTTAAGAAACATAAAATAAGTTTCGTATATGTAAAATCAAACAATTTCGATTCAATCGGCTCCGAAACATCTCGCGAAGGTCCAAACGATGATTTCATGCATCACCATAGACCATCCCATGTTAAAAATTCAATTTTATAATACTTAAATAGAGAGTATTCCTCCAAAAAAAAAAAAAAAAAGTTAAGAGCATCCACAATGAAAGTGTACTAACTTAGGAATTTGTTATTTATAATATTATATTAATTTTGTAAGGTAATCTTGTATTATGTATGTAATATATAATACAAATCATAATACATGAAATTTGAAACTTGTGAAATTTGTAATTCAAATCTAATAAAAATATTTTTGAACACACAAAACACAAAAGACAAATGAAACAAATAATTTAATTAAAAATACAAAAGCAATTATAATACGTAAAATATATATGTGTGAGTCCATGCCATTACACTCATTAGAGTGTAACCATTGTGAAGCTATGTATAATAAAAAAATTAAATGATGGGGCAATTATAAGTCCACTCTATTACACTATTTAGAGTGTAACCATCGTGGATGCCGAGAGTAGTAAATCAGTAAATGGATGATTCTTATATATTTATTAAAAATTGAATTTAAAATTGAGTAATAACTTTATATCAGGTCCGATCTAAATTACATAGTTTTGAGTTTAAAAATCTAATAAGGTGATGACACCTCATTTAAAATTATGGATCTGGACAGGTCGCTACGTTCTCACAAATTCACTTGGGTAGGTATAAGTGAAATTTAATGAGGTGTCACCACCTCATTGACTTGGTTTAAGTTGCAACTAATATAAAGTTATATCAATCAACTGAGTTCATTTTATTAAGAATATAATTTATGGTGGTAATTAATCATGCAAAAACAAGTTTGAGGAAAATTGGGAAAAATCAAGATTAATAAAATCAAGCGTCAGCCGTGACGTAAGGTTGAACAGGAGTCTCATGCAAATCTGGGGTTGAAAAGAATCTGACACTACCAAATCTAAATGACAACATCTGCTTTAATTTGCTGTTCTAAAGTCTAAACATGTCTGGTATGCTTATACCCAATCAAAAAGTAAATTGACAGAAATTGAAATTAACACAGACCAAATGATAAGTGCCTCAGCTTAATTAGCTTCCACGGCCATTCCATTCATCTAAAATTCCAACAATTTCTGGGAGAAGTTCATGAAACAATTGAAAAGAAACCAAGAACAGAGAAGGTAGAAGAGAAAACAATTACACCATAAACTTCAACATCCCACTCTCCGTCTCATACTTCTTTTTTATATTCTTATTTTGCTGCATCACTTTTTTTGGGCCAAATCATTTTATGGGCTGAAGCAGATGGCTTATTGGGCTTATGAGCCCACTTCTTAGTTATGAGCTCAATGCATTCCAAGGGGTCATTAATTATGATGAGTTGAAGAGAGAAGGGAAGTAAAAGAGGATGGACTTTTGCTTAGCTTTGTGCTGTCTGAATTAAAGCTGTTGTTAATTCTTAAATATGATTACTTATTTAAGTAGAAAGCTGGAAAGGACCCTAATGAAAACTGAAAAGAGAACGATGAATTATTTAGAGACAGCTTGCCTAATTATGGCTCATTTGACTGTCTTAAACCTAACTAAGCTAATTTGTACACTAAGATCATGACTTTTGATCTTTATGATCACACATGCCACTTAATTCTGTGATCTATACTTTGTTTTTATGGAGGTTTAATTAGTGTTTGTTTGATTTCTACTGTGGGTCTATTGCTATGATAAGGGTAGGATGGCCATTTGATTGGCAACTACTTCACATTTGTTACAGAATTGTACTTGGATGCATTATAAACCCCAAAATCTACATGGAAAAAATTAATATGATTATGAAATTCAATCTCTCTAAGAAAATTATATTAATCCTTCAATTTGTTTTTATCAGCAAAGTACTTTTCATTGATAATAGCTTTCAAGAGGAAAACAAAATACATACACCTCATAAATAGAAAATACAACATACATAATGAGAGTACTACTGATAAACAAATTACAAGGTAACACACGCCAAAGAGCAATCAATCAATTTGGCGAGACCGGATCTGAAGCGATCTTCGTTGAGGTTTGAGCGAAGGTTGCAGCATCTATTTTGCCGAACACTTGGTTTATGTCTTCCACGGAACTATCAAAAACCACTTTGTTTCTAGATATCCAAATCTGCCAAAGTGTGAAATGGTAGGTAAGAACCCAGAACTTGCTGCAAGAACCAGTGATCTATCTTGGCGCTTGAGTGACGAATACTGAAACTGAAGCTGGGAAAACTGTCAAAATTCTCCACCATTGTAAAACCTTGCTCCAAAGGCCCCATGGCCAATCACAGCGCAAGAAGAGATGCACACCATCCTCGAAATTACAAGCGCAGAAATGACATTGCACAATAGGGATCTGAATACCTTTGTTTTACATGAAATCAAAAGTTGGGAGGCAATCCAAGCAAGCAAGCCAAAGAAAAGAAAGGATTGAACTTTTGGTTGAGACATAGATTTCCACACGCATGAGGACCATGTTTCCGGCGGCAAGCCATACGCTGAGGGATCTGAGAGTCGAAACGTCATTTTCTTGACTATAAACGCACCCTTTGCATCATGATTCCACAAGATGAGATCGGGCATGGATGGTAGTGGGTATGACTTGCAGTTAGGCCCAAGAGGTCTTTTAGTTGAGAATCCTCTCAATCAAATAATCTTCTGCAAAAGAGAAGCTGCCAACCATTAACCAAGAAAAAATCGCAGACTCTACCATCCCTCTTGGTCGATAACCGAAAGAGACGAGGAAATAGTGCCGCCAAAGTCGATGAACCGCACCATAAGTCAAACCAAAATAGGATCTTCTCCCTTGAGCCAAGGCGCCACTTCAACCCATGTTGCCCAAAGAGGCTTGAAAATTTTGGGTTAGTTTTCAGATTGATGATATGACTAAGAATTGGGGAGAGTCTGGGTTGTATGATATTAAAGATATCCAAATCTAAGGGGTCCTAATTGTATTTACATTAGATGACTTTTTTCCACAATGAGTTGTGGTTTATGGTGAATCTCCACCACCATTTGGCTAGTAAAGATTTGTTCACGGTCGTGAGGCCTCAGACACCTAATCCACCGAAGGTTCTGGGAGAGCAAAATTTTGCCCATCTGACCTTGACATATACATATACAAGTTTTTGGGAGAGAAAACGCCTCTAGAGTGCTTCCATCTCATGTATAACCAACTAAAGTGGTTTGTATACTGACATATAGAATAATGGGAAACTTAAAGTGAAGACATAAGCAAAATTATACGCCCTGAAAAGGATAGTAGTTTACATTTCAAGATGCCAATGTTAGAGTGGAATTTTTCAAGCACTGATTTCCACATGGAGCGATTGTGAGGGTTGCCGCCCAGCGGGAATCTGAGGTATCTAAATGGGAGGGTACCTATCATGCATCTGAGGGCCCTTGAAATACCATCTCGTTGGTTATTGTCTCTACCAAAATAGAAGAGACTTGATTTTACAAAGTTTATACGTAGACCAGCAGCGATAGCATAACACTTTAACGTGCTATTAAGATTTTTGGCTTGTACGATCGAGGCTTCCATGAAATGAATGGTGTCATATGCAAACTGTAAATGTGATATCGAGCAGTGATTTCCAATTTTTACTCCGTAATATAGTCCTTGTCGCTTCCCTCTCTCGATAAGGAGGTGGAGAGCCTCAGCTGCAATTAAAAAAAGGACTAGAGATAGGGGACATCCTTGCTTAAGACCTCTTGAATTTCGAAGACGGGGAGCCATTATCCAACATGGAAATATGATAATCGAGGCACTTTTGAATCCAAACTCGCCAGATAAAACTAAAACCCATTTCATGCATACATAAATCTAAGTGATGTTACTATAAAAAGCATATATATTCCAACGAATGAGATCAAGACACGTGGCTCCATGAGGGACCACATAGATCAAGAGTTGACCTGGTCAGCAGCAGTCAACACAGACACCTTCGACAAGTCATCAATAGGATCTCACGTGCCGAGCGAATGATCCTCGGACCACAAGGCTCTTTATGCGGACTACAGGGGTCTGAGGGTCCGAGTCCTATCATGTGGGAAGTGCAGGACAGTCACAAAGCGTCATCAACCTAAGTCTGGGTTCGATCCAAACAAAGTGGCCTCGTCCACCGAGCCCTCGGACCCTTTCTAAGCAAGGGGACTGACCTGTAGCAAGTTGGCCCTTGCATAAGACCCATGTGGGGCGACTCATGCACCAACATCACCCCTGTAAGTTGTAAAGCATTACATGAGGCAACAGCTGTCAACCATTTAATGGAGCAAGGGGTGCCGATCCAAAACCCTAATGATGCACCATTGAGATGTTGACACCTCATCGCCAGTTCCCCAGGTATGGACCTATAAAATAGCCCCCACCATTTACGTTAAGGGGATGACATCTAACCCTAAAATCTCATATTGAGAATCTTTTCCTAGAGAGAGAAACCTTAGCAAGATATTTCTTCTTTATAGATCTATATGCTTCCTCATTTCTCTCTTTGAGCCTCTGAACTCTTTTGTGTTTTCCCTTGAGATCTCATTCTCACGCTGGAGGCGGTGCCTTGGAAAACACTCCGGATTTCATCGTTCTTGGGTGTGTTCATTTTGCATTACTAGGTTCCTTATCCAGAAGAGCAGGCTAAAGGAAGAAGGAGGAAGAACAGTGACCCCGAGACCCTGACTGGATTTGATTAAAAGCCAATCCCTTTTATC
>JAYMTK010005199.1:0-10414 GCA_036897405.1 Pelargonium myrrhifolium
GATAAAAAAAACATAGTGGATTTTAAAATCCAATCCACTCTCTTATCTCTGCAATCAAACACTACCTTAAGGAATTGATTAATCTATTATGGGATTTATTATTATTGGGTAAAAAGCTGCATTGGGCTGTCAAATCGATGAGTGAACTCACTCTTGAAGGTATACAAGTTATTTGCAAGAAGGAACTCTATCTGCAATGTGGTTTTATCTTAAATCTAAGCAAGTCATCCTAGTCAGTGAATTGAGCCAATTCCAATCTCTATTTGTTATCTACACTCAGAATCAAATAGGCAGTAGGCCTAGGTTAATTCTTGACCTATGGATCAAATTAAATTAAACTGATATAATGAAGACAGATCAACAAATTCCATAAATCATGAGAATATACATATCCCAACAAGAATGAAAGATTAAAGAAATCAAAATAGAAATATCTTCCTACAGTGAAAATAATTGGCATATGGTGGATAATATGTACTTTTTTGCATATCAATGAAAACATTTGAAATATGAAACTTCGTTGAGGGAAATTCTTTACCTTCCAGGTTGCCAGCTTCGTTCTAAGACTCTCCCACTGATGCAGCCCAAATATGCGCTCAGTACAGCGACTGCACATCAATAGTATCCAGAAAGCAATAAAGAACAAACAAAAAAAAAAAAACATTAACTTAGTGAACAGTCAACACTGTAGTACTCCAACCAATCTCAATAGAATAACATGTGTAAACCTTGGGTGAAACAAAGCAAACCAGCATACCTCACAATAACAACTTGATTCATCTGGTCCATCTTACAATCAAATATCTTGGCACCTATTGCTTTAACCACCCACAGCTCTACTTCGTCATCCTCAATCTGCCGAAATGAAAATCTCTCCTACATGATATACCCAGCACACGAAAGCAAGATCAGGAGCAAAATAAGGATAAGAAGAGCATACACGAAGAGTGTCTCTAATGAGAGCATATGGAATCCGGCCAGAACTATCAGAGCCTAGGTCCACCAACGACATCAACCGCATCTTTGTTATAGAGTCTTCATGGACAAGACCTACGCAAAAGAAAATCCTGATTAATTATGAGCAGAAGTTAACAAATAAAGAATAGAAGCTATTGTTAATTATGATCAGAACTTAACAAATAAAGAATAATGGCATTAAAAAGAAATGGAACAAAAGTGGCTCATCCTGCATCCCAATTTATAAAGGACGGTAATTACCATAGCTTTTCAATGAAGTAGAATTTGCAGCCTGAAACTCCAGGTAGGCATCCAACCTCTGAGTCAGAAAGATCTTAAGAAGCTGATATACCAGCGAATGTTTGGCATCTTTCTCCAATTGCTTTATAGCAGGCATATCTAGCAAATCACACTGCACCGTCAAAACAACATTAATTCCTCATAACACAAGGCTAGAAGAAAATGTCTTCATTATTAATGAAAAGGTAATGAAAGCCATGCATACTTGAACACAAACTGCAAGATTGAGATGGTGCAAGCCCAAAATCAATAAGATTATTACAGGGAAAAAATGAAGTGGTTACCAAAGCACCTGAATCGCCCCATCTATCCTCCTGAGGAGAAGTTTGGTTTCAAACCCCAGTTCGATACAAATGGAAGAAATTTACATAATCCCCAACAGAATTAAATTCGCACTGTGCCCCAATCTGACTTTTCTCCAAGTGGTTATACTAGGATATTATTGGTAATCTAAATATAATTCACTTAACAAAGAAGGAAATGATTTTGGGACAGCCAAATTAAGTATAACGGACACATTTTGAGTCAAAAATAGTACATAAAAAGTTAAGTACCACTGAGTTTCAGAGAGAAAATTTGGCGGAAAGATTCATCTGAAACTAAATGAATGAAAATGAGACGCAGTTGTAAAAATTACTATCAAACAGATGCATGAATCTTGTAAACAGATCATGGTTCATAAGATATTTGAAATTCCATCAAATTCTAGACTACCTGAAACATGTCAGGTGCCTTCACAAATTCAATGACTGTATGCACAGCTTGCTCTTTGGCTTCACCCATATTATATGCATCTTCACCCGAAAAGGTAGCCAAATACTTGGTCAAGAATTTGAAAGATTCTTTTGCTGAGCTGCAATAACAAAAAACAATATGCACCAATTAAAAGAGTGACAGAATGCATATACCTTAAAGGTACCACACATATCAGAAAGGGAACCAAGGTTAATTGTTAGAGTTAGAAATTCCATGATACCTTTTATTTTCTTTCAAAACATTAGAAATAGTGAGAAACAATTCTCTTTGATCCTCAATCCCAACATTCCATTCTTTCAAGAAATTATCTATCTTTTTGAAAGAGGGGATGATATGTTCAGTAACTTTTCCATTCAGCGCCAAATTTAGGGCCTTCATATATACGCTGAACTTGCTGTATGGGTTCTCCAGCAAATTGTACAGGTTAAACAAACTGGAAAACAGAAAACAAGGACAAAACATGATATGATGCCCTCAAATTCCATAAACTCAAGAGACAATCATAATCTGACATTACATCTTCAGACGCAATGCTGGCTTGTCATTTGGTTGCTGAATGATTTTTGCAGATACAAGTTTTGCCATATCAAGGGCTTCATCTGGACTTTCAGACCTCGTAACCAGATTACAGATGACTGTGAAGATGCACTCAAGATCTGGAGATGGACAACATAAAAACAGTCTTGCTTATATCACTAAGAATTTTGATAATTATAGATAGAATTGAAAGAAAAAAAAATGACTTGTGAGTAATCGAGTGCTATAGCTTAATATAAATTGATTATAGCTTTAAGCGTCAGTCATTTTCGTCAATAATTATCAAAATTCTTAGACGGCATCTATAGCCCACTATAATGAGCAAGTTATGTCTCCCAACAGGTCTCTCTCAACTATCCAAAAATAATAGTACTAGCTAGAATGAGTAATTGATCATTTAGCTAATAATGTATATGTTTCTTCTAATTATGATTAGCAAGACAACCAAAATGTTGGACCAAACACAAACAATCCATTTAACCGAAGTTAGTCTTCATAATAACATACAAATATAAAAGAAGATTTCGGACCTCAAATTAGGGTTTCTGTCCCTTTTCTCTACCTATAAGGTTGGATTAGCGGCAACAGTGTCAAGATTTCAATGCAGTAAACTGGCAATGTTCAAGAATTTTATCAAATATTGTAGCTATATAATGAAAATAAACAGATGGTGGCAAAGTGTACCTTTCTCAGATACCTTAGAGAATATTAGGTCAGCAGAGGTGAGCATTAGGGACGCCAAATCTAACCATCTGCCCATTACCATACATTCTTGTGCTTCCACGCATAGTCTAGTAACCTGTGGCTCAGCAACCTAAGAATGAACAAACATCAAACAAATTCAGATACAATGCCTATCAATGAATGCCCAGTTATCAACTTTGAGAAGTTACAAACTTTACAGTAGAATAAAACCTCTACAAATTTTTATTTTTTAAGTAGATACACAGTATGGGAAATTATGAGAATGGAACCTCGGGACCGGCGTCGGCCCAGGCGAGCTCGGAGGTGAAGCGGACGACGGAGAGGGCAGGATCTTCCTCGGAGGTAGGGACGACGGTCGTCATGTCGGTACTTGGAATCTCTCTACAACGTCAAATCCGAAACCAGGTGATCGGAAACCCTACCCAAGGTGATGTTTCAACGTTGACAGTGTCGAGTGCAGTGTGGGTTTATTTACCGTTTATGACTCTAATTGAACGTTTTTTACCCGGATCCGACCCTTGGTTCGACCTGGGTTACATTTCTAAAGAGACACAAGTAGAACCCGCATATTGAAGGAGTTGGAGAAATTTAAATTGTTTAAGTCACAGGCATATGACAAAATAGGTAAGACATAGTCATGAAGTTGTTTAACTCCTAACTACATATTCAAACTAAGCTCCAACCGGCCAAGAGACACCAACAAATCTCTCGACAAGACACAAACCGTACACCAGTAAACTCAACCTAACTAAAACATAACTTACCAACCTTTTAGACCTACTATTTCTTTTATTCATCTTATTATTTATGATTGCCGCCTCCAAAGCGCCGCAACCGTCTACCTTTGCGAAAACCTTAGTCACCGTCTAGAATCGAATATGTTGTTAATTGTTCCAAAAAAAAAAAAAATATATATATATATATATATATATATGTTAAAGTTGGTGAAGTAGCATGAGGTGATGTCACATCACCAACTTTAACAATTCCAAACATTCTCCTTCAATTTGAGATCATGCTCATTCATTTTCCATAAGTTACAAAAATTCATCCATTAACAAATAATAATAGCTATAACAAACACTAATATATATTGTATAATTAGTACAATAGGTAAGAACTTCATTTATAAACAATTATCTAATTCATATAGCTAATAGTGGCCTAGAGTAGTTGATAAATCACAAACTCATCTTCTCTCTTCTTTATATTCTACCTCTTCTTCACATTTCATTATTCTTCATTCCTCTCAAAATTGCAAATTCTTTTTCATTTTGGTTGGCATGGCTAAATAACTCAATCAAACATATGATTCAAGATTGACCACATACATGATCAGCATGGAGGTTTCGTGCAAGACTTTCAGGTAATTGTTTGTTTATATTAATTTTTTTAATTAAATATAATTTTATCAACGTAACAAGATAACTATATCACACAATGATTAATCATGTTCATGATTTTGTGTAATTTTTATTTTTATTAAGTTCATACTAATGAACTATGCTACCCGATTCATATTTAAGCATATTGTTTCTCAATTTTATTGTTTTTGCTATTAAGAAATCAACTTATGATAATCGTTGAGATTTCTCTAATTGTTTTTTAATCTATATATTTTTTATTAAATTAGGTTGAGGCGCTAAAGGAACGTGATAATATGATTGTAAGCCATTTTCGGAAATGATATCATTCTTCAAAAGAAGTCGTCGATCGAGAGCGTCTTCGAGCCCAACAAGAAAATTTGAAGAATAATATTTGATCTTCTTGCATAATAAGAAATAATCTATATACACATTGTAGATGCATTAGTGATTATGCTTATTTTTATTGTTATAACGTTAGTTACATTTTCTCATAATTGTAACGTTCTCACTAATTCTTTGTGTTCTCTGATATGATGAATATATAATCATGATTACATAATCTATTTTTTAGTTTTTTATACACAAGTTGTATTTTAATGATTTTGTATTATTTTTTCAAGTTGTGATATTGGTTATTTTTATTTTATAAGTTGTGATTCAATTAGAAATGTATACAAAATTAATGAAATGTTGGAAACCAAAATAGATTTCGAGTTGTCAACGCCCATGCAATTAGAGATACAACGTTACTCCTTCATTATGTTAACCATAATCTCGAAGGTAGGAAATAAAAATTATTCACTTATCAAAATAGAACATGTTTATACTAATCATGAGATTTTTTTTTTTTTTTTGATGTACCCAAGTAGTTACAAGTTATTTGTTTGATTTCAGTTTTTATGTCTTAACTTATGTATTCTTGGTATAACAAAAAAAATATATCATAACTTGTGACTTCAAAATTTTCAAACATGCATAAAATATTTATTATATAGGGGTGATTATTTTTTCTTCACGTTAAAATATCACATTAAAATCTAATTTAAAAATCAATTGTGTGTATTAAACACTAAAACGGCAGAAAAAGTTTAATTGCAAAAATAAATTCATCATTAAGTGTCTTAAATTTTGTTACATTTAAAGTCTATTAAAATAAAAGCTAAAATAATAAATTTCCACTAAATTGATAAAAAATAATATCTAATATTATTTAAGTAATAACACATTACTTTTCAATGAAAAATATTAAAATTTTGAATCAATTTAGACAAAGAGTTAAAGAAAAATATATATAGTCAACCCAAACTTTAGACATAAACACAACTCATATTCGTGAGTTTTAAGACAAAATAAATATAATCACTAATCACTAATCATTTGCAAAATTATAATGTATTTTTGGTATTTATTTTATTTCTAGGGAACTATAGTTTTTTTTGTTGATAATATTAAAAATAGAAATATCAATTATTTTATATAATAATATAAATTTTTTTTCTCAAACAAATAATTTTAAACATTTCTCCAATTGTATTATTATTGAAAATATTGGTAATTTAATATAATTTTTTGCTCATATAAATACTGATTCAAATTTCAATTTATTGCTCATTTAAATAATGATTCAAATTTTAATAATTATATTCAATATAATAATTATATTTTTACTTAAGTTAATGTCTCTTCATTTTTTATATGTTACATGTAATAATTATATCATTAAGACTAAAATTAGTTTTGTTCAAAAAGACTAAAATTCGTTTTAATAACATTTAATATAATAAAATTAATTCTTGGTTTTTTTACTAGAAATTAATTTTTGGTTTAACTCTATATTATTCACTTTTTGTGATAAGTTATATATAATTATCTTATAAGTAATAAAAATTATCAATACATTTATTTAAAATTAAGTATAATGTATATATGTTTATAGATTTTTTTAAAATACATGCAAACTACGTCAAGTTAGATCAAATATATGTTTATTTGTTCATTTTAAAAACATTATGTATTATACTGATATTTACTTTTGCTAGTATGAGGTTATTACAAAGAACCATCGTGTTAAGACCCATTTTTACATTACTACCCTCTATTTCAAAAGTGTTCAACTAACTACTCTATTTTATTGAAAATTGTGTTTTTCCATAAAGATGACGGAATATGCCATCTTTTATTATTTAAACATTTTTAATACCCAAAATACCCTCAATTTCTATACAGTTTCACTCGCTGAAGAGTTGGTGGAGAGTCGATGGAAAAATAAAAACATAAAATCAAACCACAAAACGCCACTACTTTATAAAATTAAAAACATCATCAGATTCCTCTCGAAAAATTATAAAATGGACAATGAAAAACAAAACTATGATTTAGAAAAAAATCAACTTTTTTTGAAATCTGAACGAAAATCATAATTTTTAAACCATAAAACTTCATTATTTTTCAAATTTGAACCCATATTCATTTTTCTCTTGAAAATACTTGAAATTAAGTCAAAAATCACTCAAATCGAAGCTTACAACACAAAGTTATGAATTTGTTCTTCATTTTGACCTGACTTTCCAGATTTTGGCCAAAATCATATCTGTAAATGCTTCATTTTGTCAAGAAATTTTTTTTCCTTCAAAATTTAAAGCCATAGTCATGTTCCTCTTGAAAAATTAAATGAAATCAAGACAAAAATCAATTAAAACGGAAATTCGAACTAAAAGTTACGATTTTTTCTTTTTTTCCATTTTTTTTGGTTTCAATGACATTCATTTGAAAATTTGAAATGATATGAAGGGTAAAATGGTCATTTGCTCCATAAAGTTAACAAAACAGTTAGATTTAACGTTAAAACACAATTTTCAATAAAATGTGGTAGTTAGTTGAACACTTTTGAAATATGAGTGGTGATGTAAAAATGGATCATATATAACACGGAGTGTTATTTTTAATTACCTCTTAAAATATCTAAAAAAAAGTGACACAACTGCGCATATAGACATATAAATCAATTACACGTCAAATTAGACGATATTTTTTGTACACATCATATAATGTGTGTCATGAAGCCTACCCAAAGTGTGGGGGACCATTGCTTGGTGGTCAACAATCATTTTTTCTACTTAGACTCTAATTTTATATGTCGACATAAAAATTGAGTAATACCCATCAAACATCTATCTAATTATTCAACTTAATTATTTGTTACAAATTTGCTACAAATATAACATAGCCACATAGGTCAACAAAAAATTGAAACATAAAGTAGTTATCTATTTTAAATTATACAATATAAATATAACACTTGCATGCAATTATCTTATTACAATTTTATTTAAGAATGTAAATGGCCCAAAGTACCCCCACAAGTATTTGTCCGAAGGTGCAAATGGCCAGGCCTAATTACGGCTAAACCTGTATTCATCTATAATTTATATATGAAGTGAAATGTTTTTGAAATTAAAATAAATAAAATATTCCTAAATAATTGGGTTTGTTGACGAAGTTGGAAACAAAATGTGGTGTGTAATGTGTATAGGAGGAAGGAAGACAAGTGGGTACATGACACGTACGTACGTACGGAGACAACCAAACCGCGTGGCCGAGTTTAATGCAGCTACTAATATGACGTGTACTACAGAATACAAATACAGGTATAAATTATAATGGTATGGGTCGGTCGATGGTGACCTATGGTTTATCTGTCTCTGCACACCACAAATCAGATCACCCACATTTATTATTCCCATTCCCATTCCCATATATATATGCCTGATAATTTCAAAATGTACTATTCGGATTTTATTTTAAATTTAAAATGCAACTTCATTTTGTGTTTTTTTCTCTTTCCTGTCAATTTGCACATTGAAAACCAGTCGATATGGACTTATTATGGTAGTAGTAGAAATAAGTAGGATCTGTTGCAATACACTTCCGAGAAAAAAAAATATTGAGATAATTACACGTTACTATCATGGTACATATACATTTTGTATGTTATTATTTTGAATTATCTTTTTTTTTTCAATCCGTTAAATGCTCCGTCAGTTAAATCCTAAAAATACCTAAATATACCCTTCATTTTCTATCCGTTACTACCATGTTAGATACATATTTTGCATGTTACTACTCTAAGCTTTTTTTATATAGTCAAATTCTGTTAAAGTTAACTGACGAAAGAAATTTTTGTAGTCTAGGAAAGTAATGTTTAACGAAAATAAGTTTAGAATAATAACGTGCAAAACGTGTATCTAATATGATAGTAACGTAATTATCCAAAAAAAAAAAATTCTATGAATATGGTGCATGCAAAGAATATTCTTAGGATAAATCTTCGTTTATAGCTATTGGTAGCAATTTGATATATTAGTCTTTTTCGGCTTAAAACCTCCCCAAGGAGACTGAAAATTAAAGATTCACATCATTATCACACAAAATATACGCTACTTGCCATAGTTTGTGAAGAGACCAATTGTGAATTCATCTCACAATTTATACAGGAAATGAGAGTTATTAGGTGCTTGTTTAGTAACCATACTTGAAACTCAAAGGGGTTGAAAATACCTTGAAAGAGCTGAAAGCGACCAATTAACATGTTTACAACTACTTAGCTTAACTTAACTAAAATTAAGTCGACCCAAGCTTCATCTCCCCCCTTTTAGAGCTCATTTTGAGGTGTAGGAGGAGTTGCTCAACTCCTGCATACATAAACTACTTTAAGAAATCACGAAGAATGTTGTTTTTAAAGTCACGTATTTTAGCAAATTATAAAATAGACATCAATTGACTGATATAATTTTTTATCAGTTGCAACTTAAACCAAGTCAACGAGGTGATGACATCTCATTAAATTTCACTTATACCCACCCAAATGAATTGGTGAGAGCAGAGTGACCCGTCCGGATCCATGATTTTAAATGAGGTGTCATCACCTTATTAGTTTATCTGATATAACTTTATATCAGTCAACTGATAGAGAGAGAGAGTAACGATCATAAATCAATAACTATTTGGTTTAGGCTAAGTCTCTAATAAGATTGTGACACCTCATTAAAATACTTGGATCCGACGAGTTGCTTCGCTTTCACAAAATCACTTGGATGAGTAAAAGTGATTTTTAATTCAAAATTGATTTTATGAAATGACTGAAATGTACATAACGATAAAAAAAATATTCATTATAACTCATAAAGTAAGCATAATTGGAATTGGACTAATTCTCTCTCAACTTCTCATGCCATAAGCTAAAAAAAAAATAGCTTCTTGGAGCTTCATCATCAATGCCTATATATGTCAACAAAAGTTAGATGAAAGCAAACAATATGTCTAGCTTTTGACTTTGTCATTTGCTTATGTGGCACACTTTTGTTTGATGTGTAAGAGCTTTTGGAGCTCAAGTGTTACCAAACAAGGCCTTAATCCACCAATGAGATATGGACATATCATTAAAAAAAATCCAGACCTGACGGGTCACTCTGCTCTCCCAAATTTATTGAGGTGGGTATATGTGAAATTCAATGAGGTGTCATCACCTCATTGGTGGCTTAGAATGTAAGCCAAAAAACTTTGTCTTAGATTCTTCTTCTCTCTCTCTCTCTCTACATATATATATATAGAGAGAGAGAGAGTATTAGGATCATAAACTAAATAATATGACTTAGATTCTAAACCGCCAATAATATGGTGACAACACATTAAAATTATGGGATCCAGCGGGTCGCTCTGCTCCCACAAATTCATTGGATGGGTATAGGTTATGTTTTAATGATGTGTCATGTTCAATGATGTATCCATGTAGA
>JAYMTK010005200.1:0-10414 GCA_036897405.1 Pelargonium myrrhifolium
GACAAGCATAAATGGCTCAAATTGTTAAATATAGGAGTATTTTTTTTTATCACAAACGGAATGTATTAACCATTGAGGCGCGCTATCCAAAGATGCATAGGCAAAACCCCTGAGGGCCCCTATCTACATAACTCGAGACGACTAAGCCACTGGAGTCGAACCCTCCGGCAGACTCATAGGACACGGAACCGACTTTTTGTCCCCACACATCACTCCTCAATTCTAATACTGGAGAATCAATCAACAAAACTAAAACCAAACAACCTAAAAACGAGTAATCAAAGAATTGGGATTGAACAATACATTTCTCCTAAGTCAAACATAAAAAATAAGTTTCCTTTTATAGTTTTCTAGTACAAGTTTCCATTTTCATCTCCCATCAACCTCAGACAAAGTGACACTTATGGAACAACTGATCTCTTGTTCAACTGTGCTGCTACTAGTTGTGTCTCTAAACCTCTGTAGAGTGGAAGGAACAGCTATTTGTTTTGGATTGGGAAGTGGCAGAGAATGGTTGTTATTGGTAAGCATTGAAATCACATCTGACATGTTTGGCCTCTCCATTGCACTCTCTTGCACACACAAAAGACCCACTTGGATGCATCTTAGTATTTGAGCTTCACAAGTGGATTCAACAAGAAGCATTGAATCTATTAGCTCCACAGTCTTGTTTTCCTTCCATAGCTCCCATGCCTGAAACCACAAAATATCAAGTTTAAACTAATATTTCAAGTGGTGACTGACGTCACATCTTTTTGACGTGAGACTATTTCTTAACGCTCTCCCTCGTTTGCAGACTGGATTGGAGAGATGGACATGAGGCTCGCGTGGATGGTGGAGTTAAATCGGGAGTATCACTTAGTGGCCCTTTTACGTGCAGACTGGATAAGAGTGATGGATCTGTAGGGCCTCACGTGGATAGTGGACGTAGCGGTTAACACTCTCCGTTACGTCTAGGCTGGATAAGAGAGATGGATATGTTGTGCCTCACGTGGATAGTAGACTTAAGTTAGAAATATCACTTAACACTCTCCCTTACGTCTAGGCTGGATAAGAGAGATGGATCTGCAGTGCCTCATGTGGATAGTGGAGTTAAGTCAAGAGTATCAATTAACACTCTCCTTTACGTCTAGGCTGGATAAGAGAGATGGATCTACAATACCTCACGTGGATAGTGGACTTAAGTCGGGAGTATCATTTAGCACTCTCCCTTACGTTTAGGCTGGATAAGAGAGATGGAGTTGGGACTCATGTGGACGGTAAAGTTATGTCGGGAGTATTCACTCAACTCTCCTTCTCACGTACAGGCCGAATAGGACATAACAGAACTCGGGCCTCACGTGGACAGGTGGACTTAAGTCAGGAGTATCATTTATCACTCTCTCTTACGTGCAAGACATGGGGCTTACGTGGGTGGTGGACTTAAATCGGAAGTGTCACTTAATAACCTATTCACGTGTAAACTGGATAAGAGAGATGGAGTTGGGACTCACGTGGACAGTGGAGTTATGTCGGGAGTATCACTCAACACTCTCTCTCACGTACAGGCCGAATAGGACATAACAGAACTCGGGTCTCACGTGGACAGGTGGACTTAAGTCAAGAGTATCATTTAGCACTCTCTCTTACGTGCAAGACCTGGGACTCACGTGGACGGTGACAAAACCAACTTTGATATCATGTTAAACTTAATCGTAAAATCATAGCTTTACTTACATATCCAACTATGTTCATGGGGTGATCATTGTAGTAAAAGCTATTGTTCTTCCTCCCACTCACAATCTCCAACAATAGGACTCCAAAACTATAAACATCAGACTTCTCTGAGAAATTCCCCTCCATTGCATATTCAGGAGACATGTAACCACTGAAACAAGAAACACAAAACCTCATGTTTAGCACTTCAAGACTATGAAATTTTATGCTGATTTCAGCTCAAGAATCAAAAGTACACTCACTATGTTCCCACAACTCTATTTGTGTTTGCTTCAGACTCATTGCGCCCAAAAATTCTTGCCATGCCAAAATCCGATATCTTCGGGTTCATATCAGCATCAAGCAAGATATTGCTCACTTTCAGATCTCTATGGATGATTCTGAGTCTCGAATACTTATGCAGATAGAGCAATCCTTGCGCGGTTCCCTCTATAATGTTACGTCGTTTTGTCCAATCCAATAGCTCTCTCTTTCTCGAATCTGCATAGTTTTTATGCATAAACTTGTGTTGGTAACTTTTTTCTAAGGAGAAAGTAGAGAAGATTGTGAAAGATTCGAACCGAAGAGGAAAAAGTCTAGGCTTTTGTTAGGCATGTATTCGTATATCAGCATCTTCTCGTCCCCTTTTACGCAGCATCCGAGAAGTCTCACAAGATTCATGTGTTGGAGCTTGGCAATGAGAATGAGCTCGTTCTTGAACTCTACTAGGCCTTGTCCTGAGCTCCTCGAAAGCCTCTTGACTGCTATTTCTTGCCCTTCCGGTAACTTCCCCTGCAACATTTCAAGATCAAGAACGTCATGTTCAGACACAGCGGCGAAGCCAAACTTGAAGCTAAATTTTTAGGGAGGATGGGGTGGGCACGTGCCCATAACCCACCCCTGGCTCAGCCACATGAAGTATAGCCAAGATTCTTATCAGAGTCAAAATCAAAATCTATCTTGGAGACAGGGCCAAAACCACATTGTCCAAGCTTGTTTTCAGGTGAGAAGTTACTTGTAGCAGCTAAAAGTTTTAGGGAGGATGGGGTGGGCCCCTACCCATGGCTCAGCCAATGTTCGGACATGAAGTGTATTGCCAAGATTCTCATCAGAGTCAAAATCAAAATCTACCTTATACACAAGGCCAAAACCACATTGTCCAAGCTTGTTTTTGGGTGAGAAGTTGTTTGTAGCAGCTAAAAGTTTTAGGGAGGATAGGGTTAGGCACATGCCAAGTACGACCCACCCCTAGCTCAGCCAATGTTCAGACATGAAGTGTATTGCCAAGATTCTTATCAGGGTCAAAACCGAAATCTACCTTGTACACAGGGCCAAAACCACATTGTCCTTGTAGCAGCTAAAAGTTTTAGGGAGGATAGGGGTGGGCACATGCCTACTATGGCCCACCTTGTCCAAACTTGTTTTTAGGTGAGAAGTTGCTTGCAACATCTAAAAGTTTTAGGGAGGATAGGGGTGGGCACATGCCTACCCCGGCCCACCCCAGACTCAACCAATGTTCAGACACAAAGTGTATTGTCAAGATTCTTATCATAGCCAAAATCGAAATCTACCTTGTACACAGGCCCAAAACCACCTTGTCCAAGCTTGTTTTCAGGTGAGAAGTTGCATGTAGCAACCATGATGGACTCAAAGCTGAACACTATCAGATCATGACCCTTCTTTCCATCATTTCCGATCTCTCTTTCGTCGCTGAATCTGTTCGAAGTTGTCAGCTCGAACAACATTTCTTCTTCAGCTCTTCTCTTCTTCTCTGGTTGATCATCAGACATCAGTTTCTTGCCAAGACTTAAACATCAGATAATGATATGTATTGTACTATTGTAACTAACCTTGAAGCTTCTTTTTCCTCAAATACGATAAGAGCCCGAAAAGGACTAAAACAAGAACAATCACCATTGCAACAATGACCCAAATCCACCAGTTGCTTCCTGAACAAAAGTGCACAAACCATTTAGATTTAGTACAATCACTACACAAAACATAGGACATCAACATTGTACCATGTGTTACACATACCTGGTTTGTCATTAGTACTTAGTTTATACACAATTCCCTCGTTGGCGCCGAGCTTGAAGCTGATCTCTCCACTCCAAAACCTGCATCCAGTCCCATTAGAGCTATAAGAAGCATAACCAATGCAAGAACAGTTGTTCCAGCATTTCTCCCAACAATCACTGAGTCCAATACTCGGGTTTTCGTCTAAAGAAGAAGGCGAACGCTCAAAATGACCGCGCAATTCCTCGAAATCCTGATCTTTTCTCCGACACTGAGGCAGCTCCTGAGGTGCACAACCAGGATATGATGAGGATTCATTTGTAGAACACACACCACCAAGCACAAAAAGTGCATTGGCAACATTGTCATAGTCTTGAAGCTGCCCATTTGAGCTCAAGAACCACCTTGAATTGATCCCACCTGCGACAGAGTAGCTGAAGTAACTCATTGTCTCATTCGAGACTGTCCTGAACTCGTACTGCACAACGTTTGAGCTCAAAGACGGGACATTCTCAACTCTATTGCTTGTCACAGCCCCGCTTGTCCAATAGATCTTCCCGCGGCGCCTGAGGACTAATTGAGCTGTACTGTCACTTCCTGTGTAGTTCCACTCAAGAGTGAAAGCCCCAGGAGCTGCAACTTGGGGGGTTAACCAGGAAGTGAGTGACCAGTTTTGGATCTTTTGCAAGTCCATGCCTAGCTTCATCCCTGGAATGAGAGTGTCTGTGGGTTCATCAAAGCTTTGCCACAAGACTTGAGAGCTATCTGTGTTCATGGCCACAAAATTGCCAGAATCATCAAGAAAAGCTGTTCTTGAGCCTTGATTTGAAGCTACCTTGTTGGAGCTAAAGATGATTGGTTCACCACCATCATGAACAATCTTTAGGACACTATCTGAGGCATCAAATGTGAGATTTGCATTGGTTCCATGGATTGGGGACTCGCGATTCGCGACCCAGATTTTGGGATCATCAGAGGAGGCTCCAGTGTACCATATGCCCAAGTAACCATTTTGTGAGTCTGTGGAGTTGAAGAAGCCTAATCTGAACTTTCCATTGGCTGAGGAGAGCTGATCTGAGTATGCAAGAACATCACCAGGTTTGAGACTATCTGTTGTTTGTTGTGAACAACAAATGTGAGCTTCTGTGATCCACAAGATCAGGAGCAACACAAGATTTGGAGATTTCTTGGTCATTTTGGGAGTTTTCTTGGTCCAAGAAATGGCATGTTGGAGCTTATTATATGTTCAGATTGAGTTGGAACAAGTCAACAAAGTTGGAAACTTCTATGAAAACAACAAAGAAGTAGAGTTGGACAAGTAAGTGTATTATCTGAAGATAATTTTCCTATGTTGCCTTTTGCCTCAGCAAAGTCAAGAGCTTGAAAGGCACAAGATTATTTTATTAGTTTTTGTTTGGGCAGCCAAAATTGAATAAGTTGATTTATTTGAATTGTTCTATGTATGTTGAATCTTCAAAATTGATATGTGCCAAATTGTGATTGGCTCGACTTCAATGGAGCCATGGAGGTATGAATTGTGATATGGCAAATGAGTTAATGGGTACCCAATAGGGGTGACGCAGTTGGTTAACACAGGCTGTGTGAGTAGGAAGAGGTATCGGCTTCGATCCTCACTCAACACACTTTTGGGGAGAAGTGAAATCCTTAACATGCGAATAAATCTCGAATGAAGATTAGTCTGAGTGTGGTCAAATGCCAACCGCCAAAAGTGCGGGCCCGCTCTGAAACCTCATGGCTTAGACAGAAAAAAGAGAGTTAATGGGTTGGGCTTGGGCTTAAATGGGCCAATGTACTATATTTGTCGGGTTTGGTTGAAGTCCAATATTATTGAGTCAGGTCAGTGATGACCCGCGACACTCGGACTAAATCTTACTAAGTCGGGTAAAATAATGCAAGGGCAATTTTTTATCTGCTCAAGTCCAATACTATCGAACCAATCAATAACATTTTGCATGTTCTGAGCATATTTGTCCGTCCTTGCTAAAGTGTTTAAACTTTGTGACTTTTGTTCGAGTACATAAATAAAAATTGGGTTTTCAACTAACAATTTAACATTTTATTTGAGATGTTTATCCACATATATATTCAAGTATTCATGACATGAGTTCAAGTCATGTCCATCCGGTATTCTATTAAAATTAATTATATATATATATATATATATAATAAAAATAAAAAAAGGTGGACATGGGTAGAAACCACAATTTGAGCCCGAACGTGATAGATATTCAATGCCCTACGCTAATTTTACCCGACCATAACTCAATCTGAAGGTTTTCAGTCAGGTTAGGGACGAGTTAATCATGTAAAATTTTCGGGCAGATAAACCTTCAAAATCAATGTATTTTATGTCTTAAACCGACCAACCCGACTCTATATTTGTTAGCATGAGCCATGTGAGAAAGGGCAAAAAAAAAAAAGTCTATGCTGAGGACAGCTCAAAACGGTGCGTATCAAAGAAGTCCGACCCGACCCGAATCCGATTTCGTGAGATCAGTATGGTACCGTTTCTGAGGCAAAGCGAGAGGGCGGGTTCTGTGAACTGAGAGCTCTCTCTCTCTCTCTCTCTCACCCAATCAATTGATTCTCTCTCTCTCTAGGATTCAAAATTTCCCAAAAACAGCCATTGATTTGGATCTGCCATTTACTCCCACAATCAGTTCTAGGGTTTTTGTTTTTGGGTCATTTGTGTGCCCATTCCCAATCAAGGGTACTGTTAGGGTTAGGGTTTTAGGGCCATTGTAAGATGTATGCTGATCGTGTCGAGGCTGTAGGGAAGAGGTCCGTGAAGGAGCGACTCAACGGCAACTCCGCCGACGACTCTACTCGCCGCCGTCAGGTCACCGGCAAGAGGTCCGTTTTTACTTCTCAATTTATTTCTTTTCATTTTTCGGTACTGTTTTTGACTTTTTTCACGGTTCGTTTCGGTTTGGGAGTTTCTGTGCTGCATATTAATGAAGTTGAGATAGCTACTTAATTGGATTATTTGTTCCTTTTCTGGAAAGATCTTAGTTTTGTGCTCAATTTTTGGAGATTCTCTCTGCCTAGTTCGTACAAAAATTAGCTCTGGATACATTTGCTTGTTAGGTTATTAAAAGCATGAGAAACATGAAACTTTGTTTTATTTTTTTGTGTTTTTTAGGACAATTGTGAGTAAGATAAAAATGTCAGAACCCAACACTGTCTTTTACCTATCTTGGATGCCAAAAGATTGGGTACCTTCGGTGATTGAAGTATGCAACATTGTCTTAAAATGCACTTAGGTATTCTACTTTGTATCCATTCAAATGAAAGGGCCATATTAGGAGTAGAGTGTGGCCACGTTCTGATGTAATAAGTGTGTGTGGTGCAATGTCATTTTATTGTAGTTGGTGTATGGTGATGTGCGTCGTTTGAATCTTCGTCTTTATTGTGTAGCACACTTGGTGAGTCAGCTGTTAGTCTATTAGTAGTGGTGTTGATATGTTCTGTCCTATGTTGGTACGCTGCTGCTAGTAGGGTATTTCGGGTTATGTTTGTAATGAAGGATAATCAAGTAATGAAATGAATGATTGAGGTCTCATTTGAGGAAGGCTCTTTCAATTATCTATTGCAGTGATTGTTTTCTGGTTTGGTGATGTGATTGTTCTGTTTTACTTGTTATCCCTGTTACATACTCTGTGAGGAACTGGTATAAGTGGAAGGGAGCATGTGTTCTTATTCTCTGTAGGACTTATTGCTAGCTTTGTCTGCTTCATAGTTTCACACATTTGGGTTTGGGTGTATATTTGCACTAATATATTTGGGGGTGAAGGTGAACTGAAGATCCTTGCTATGTTTCTTGTGCAGACAGAGGCAAGATGACAAATGGGAACATGATCTCTACGATGATGATGCACGGAAAGTTTCATGTATGGGTTGGGGTGTTGTATAATCACATCCACATCAACTAAAATTGCTGATGTCATTCAATGCAAATAGCATCTTGCTTGTTTCCCTTTCTTTTTTTCTTTTGGTGATTTTTTGATTGTGTGTTAATGGATTGTGAAGATCAAAGGGTTGGTGCTCAAGATCTCCGTTTGAAGCTCCAAAGGAAGAGTCTCCAGCAAACGGCTCATAGTGGAAGGGGATCTGTTTCAGGCGTACGAGATCTACGTGAAAAGTTATCTGGAACAATGAATGCACAACCCAAGAACATTGATCCACCAAAGCCAAGACCATTTCAAGAAACTGCTAAACCGACCAGAAAAAGTGTTGCGGCAGAAGCCCCTGCAGTGGAGACCAAAAAAGTGTCCAACGCATCAAGAAAAAAGACTCAGCAGAAGGCAATAATTCTGTTTCCAACATATTTCTCGTTAACTTGTTTTTGAGTTTTATAGGTATTAGAATTTGGTGGTCGGGTATTAAATCACTATCCAACTGGATTTCTTAGAGATTGGAGCTTAAAGGCTATGTATTATCAACTATAATATGGGATGCTAATATTGACCTGTCATTTTACATTCATTTAAACATCTTTTACATGTGCCACGTACAATTAGAGTGATTTGTCAAGTGGGGTAAATGAATTATCTTGATGCCATGCTAGCAACTTAAGTTCTACCTGATATGATTTGTTTTTCTCATCTTATAACTACGTACAATATTGCAGATAGCTTTTGTTTACACGCAATTCTCCCCTAATCTTGTGCGTTTCTTTCTGCAGGCGGATACATCAGTTGATGATTTTCTCCACTCCTTGGGCCTTGAAAAATATTCGATTACATTTCAAGCAGAGGAAGTAAGCTACGTTGTGCTTTGTAATTTGAAAAATGCAAATTTGTGTGTTTTGGTGTTAATTTATTTTCTTTTATTGCCTCTACTATACTGACACTTTTTTCTATATCTGCAGGTTGATATGACAGCTCTGGTACACATGAATGACGAGGACCTCAAGGCTCTAGGAATACCAATGGTAAATTCAACTGCTCTTTTTTAGCTATGATTTGCATGGTTGTGATTTTTTCTCTTTTCTTATGGTAATATTTCATTGTTCCTTGTCTGATGTAAATTTTGGGAAATTCTGTAGATATATACTTAGAATAAAGAGTCAAGGACCAAAAAGTCCTTGTGTTATTCCGCTTGCATGAATTTAGTTTCTTGGAATAACATGCAAGTGAAACTTGATTATCACGAGGATGGTTCCTCCCTATTTGGCCTGCCTAATTCTCATTATGTCAAAGTTGCACCGCTAAAGAGTCCATTTTATATTTTCTCATCTACATTTGTCTGTTTGGTAAATCTTTTTACTATTGTTATTGTTTAAAACTATTTATAGTAAATACAGTTCAATGGTTGAGTATGACAGTGAGTGTCTCACATAAATTGCCAGGCCTGAAAGCTGTGATGCCATTTCTGTAAAATTATTTGTATTTTTTGTCTTTGAAATTCATCTTGAAGACTTGAACAAAGATGAGTGCACTTTTGGGTCCTCTGGGTTCGTACTTTCCCATGAAAGTTATTGGCGTCTCAATGACATGCATACAAGTATATGCTTGTATTTGTCTCAACTTCCCCTCAATTTCAATCTATACTGTGGTTTCTTTTTGCCTGGTTGCTATGGGATTTTCCCTTCTCTTTAGGAGCACCAACCTTAATCTTCATTTTAATGCCCTTCTGCAAAGCAACCATATAGATGCTTGCGAGTGAACCACGACATCATTGAGTGGGAGTGTTGGAGTGCCTTTCATTTCCACAAACTGGGTTCAGAGTGGATGGATGCATTCTTTTCTCTCGCTGTACTCTCTAATTTACTGACTAGGTTTTCTTCTTCTAACCATATTCATTTTGTCTTGCACTTGTATTTATATGCTTGTACCCGCTTGTACCCGTCTCAACTTCCCCTCAGTTTAAAATGTATATGGTTAGTCTGTTGCTGCGTGATTGTTATGGGATCTGCCTTCTCTGTAGAAAGCACAAACAGTAATCTTTTTCTTATTTTTGTGCCTTTCTGCAAAGCAAACCATGACGTCACTGATGGGGAGTGTCTAGGATTGTCTTTTATTTCCACAAAATGGATTTATGACTGGTAGTGACTGGGTGTGTCTAGGAGTGCCTTTCATTTCCTCAAAACGGATTCGTTGTAGATGGACACATTCTTTTCTCTCGCCAAACTCTTAAACTTACGAGATTTTCTTCTCCTCACCATATTACAAGCTTTGACAGAAGAGTAAAGCATTTGCATTCACTTGTCAGTTGTCACCATATTAGTTGTCCTTTTTTTAGCTTTGACAGAAGCATTTACATTGTCTTCACTGATTTCAGGGTCCAAGGAAGAAGATAATACTAGCGTTGGAGTCCAGAGTCTGATATTTTGGATGGAGCAGAGACGTTTCTTCGCCGGGTACTTGTGTTTTGTTGAAATGGCACTCACAAATTAGCAGGCCTGTGTTTTAGCTGGTTTTAGTCTGCATGTATCCTCATACTCTCTTTTTTTCTTTTTCTTTCCATCCTTTTTTTTTCTGGTTGTATTATTGAAAGTGGCTTCAATATAATGTGAAATTGTTAATTTTGAGATGTTAGAATTGTACCCTAATCTTGAAATTTCTATTGACTTACTTCACTAAATCTGTCACAACATTCTTTTGTGTGTATATATATATAGGTTTAATGTTTATCAGTTGCACTAATAAGGTTGTGACACCTCATTTAAAACCATGGATCC
>JAYMTK010005201.1:0-10414 GCA_036897405.1 Pelargonium myrrhifolium
AAATATAATTTCACGCCTTTATTAATTTTGGACCAATCACATAGAGACACGTGTCCTTTTTAATTAAAAATAAATATTATAATATCTAAGAATGCCACATCAGCGCCTAGTGTATAAATAAAATAAATAATTAATTAAAATCAAAATGCCACGTAGACTTCACCTCACTCGATCTAACCGAACCGTTAAATCTAACGGATGGTTGGACCTACACGACCTATTTCCACTAAGTATAGGGACCGCTATGGTTAATTATTAGTTTGAGGACTTGGTTGGTGAGTTTTCAATAGTTCGGGGACCTGTAGGGTCATTAAGCCTTTATTTTATTTTTTACATGTCAATTCATGTACTACTCTAAAATGTGTGTCAGTGTGTGTATATATATGAGTGCAAGAAATCTCATACAAAAGACAAAGACAAATGTGACATTACATTATTAGTCATTATTAAGTGGCTGAGAATCTCAGCCAATAAATCATTGTTGGAATTGTTTTTTCTCTAGAGTAAAATGTGTATCAGTTTACTAATATAACTTTATGCAACTTAACCAAGTCAATAAGGTGATGACACCTCATTAAATTTCACTTATAGTCACCCAAGTGAATTTGTGGGAGCGAAGCAACCCGTCCGGATTCATGATTTCAAATGAGATGTCAACACCTTATCAGTGCAATTGATATAAAGTTATATCAGTCAATTGATGCTGATATTACTCTTTTTCTCTCTACATATAATAAAATCTGTATAAAGAGTTAATCATGACTACTCTAAAATGTTTAATTGTATTTATTATAATAATATATTTTAGATATGAACATTTCCAATAACTTTAAAATTTTAGCAGTCAAAATATGAAAATAAATATTGCAATTTTCTTAATATTCTCAATATTTGCTTATATTTACCCATTGTAATTCCATTATAACTTTTCAGAATTCTTAAATACAAAAAAAAAAAAGTCAAATGAAATGCTTGGAAAGAATATTTAGTGACATTTATTGTTTCTAAATAAAAAAATATTTAATAGCATTTACTCTTTATAGAATAAAAAAATATTGGATAATATGGTATATGAGGACTCATGTCATTATTTTGTTCTCGCATACGAAATATTTTACTCAGTCGTTTCAAAATGAATGTCATGTTTCAAATAAATTTGTCTCAAAATAAATATCTATCTTTTTAAAGAAGTTAGTTATGCATGAATTATGTGAAAAATATCCAACATAATTGCAAGAACAAAAAAAAATCCAATATTTTTCTTTTGCCGACAGTATCCAGAAAATTATCAATATCATAAGCTTACATTTTCAGAATAACAACTCAAAATCTTGATAAGAGCAAGTAAATATGTTCCTTCCACAGCCTCACTAAAATTCTGGAATTATTTGAACACTTTTTAATGGTTTTTCTTACAATCAAAGAAAAGGAGAGGTTGGTTCATTGATTCCTATCAATAACAGTGTAATTAGATAGTACAATAAGTAGAATCAAAACAAAATTTCCACCATTTCAGGTCACTGGATTAGCTAATAAGCTGGTTGAACTCCCTCCGATGCCAGGAGCATTCGCTGATGATGCTCGGCAACCTTGTAGTCTACGATCTCTCTGAACAACTGGGAATCCAATACACAGTCCGGACGTCCATAGACGGCTGCTTGGACACCGGCCATGAGTTTCGCAATCTCACGTCCAGAGAATCCTTCTGTTTTCTGGGCTGCCTCGCGAATCACATCATCAGACACGTCTTTTACAGTTATCTGTTGCGGCTTCTTCTTGAACAAGTTTCTCCCACCAGATGAGTTGTCGTCTTCTCTGGAGAGGTACTTGTTCAGGTAGAGCTTCAGAAGTTTGAAACGTTCCTCCTCACCTGGAAGAGGGAACTCAATCACTTCATCAATTCGATCGGTGATGGCACTGTCAAGGTCACCTGGCCTGTTTGTGGCGAGAACGAGGACTATATCTCTTGACTGATCTCCGGTTCGGAAGAGCAGTGCATTTAGAGCACTTCGCTGAGCTTCACTCATATGAGTACTGTTACGCCTGCATTAGAAGGTAGGGTTACTAAATTTCATTGATTGCCACAAAAACACAACTTAGCCTAAGTTGGCAGTTAGATTAGTTTATCGATAACTCAAACCGCGGGACTATACCCCGCTAATGCTACTCTAGCGTTGAAACGGTGAACGTGGCACTATCAGACTCATCACTAATGCTTGTAACTGATACTAATTCCAAGTAGTTTTGAGAGTAAAACAACTCTCTTGCCGCTTAACAGGAGCCAAATGTAGATTTTTAGAAAAGCTCAACTTCCAACAATATATAATTTGCAACTTTACCAATATGTCTGACTGAATATACATGACAACTTACTCGCATAGGAAAGCATCTGCTTCATCAATGAAAAGTAATAAACCTTTCTTTGACTTCTTTGCCCAATCAAATATTTCATGGATTTTGGTAACGGCCTGCGCACCCAGTGGTGCAACATCCCCTCCTGTCATCATGGCATAATCCAAACCCTGGACAAGGAGATCCAAATATCAAAACTAGTGCCAATAAACTATGATAATTAACCCCAATCTTTGATTTCACGACACACTAACGATCGACTATTTCCAAGTAAAAAAATTACATAAAAAAGACCACCGATAATGAGACCATATAGAAAAAGTCCATGGTAGTAAAATACTAACAAAGAGTTACATTATTTAACTTCATATTTAAGCAGATACAAGTCACTATTACAGATAGCATTGTACTTGCTCCCTGTAGCATATCAATCATGCAAATAAAACTAATTTCGTTTGAAAATCTTTTTGATCATTTCAAAAATATATATATCCATTTCATTCCGTCAAAACCAAAATATTAGAGGAATTTAACATCTTACCATGCTTGTAGTAACCATTTCAAGTCTCCCGATTGCTAGGTTCATCTATTATTTCATAAGCCTATAATTACCCAAGATTACTCGGCACAACATGAAGCAAGCAAGATACCAACTAGTTTTAATAAATTTTGAGTCAAAACATTACCGATTTTCGAGCAATCTCCCTAGCTACCATGGTTTTACCAGTGCCAGGAGGACCGTAAAACATCATATTCCGAAAGGGTGCCTGGTGAGACTTGGTGTTCGATGTAGCTCGAGCAAGGTGCTCTATTCTCCTCTGTAGTGAAGGATGGAGGACGATATCTGTGAAACCATTTTTATTTTTCAAAGTCCCCGCTGATCCAGCTGTACTATAATTCAAAACTTTATTCTTGGCCTTAGAAACAATCCCTGACCATGGAAATTTAGCAAGGGACGACTCCCGAATCAATGACGGCTGCCCTAGTATGCGGTTAATATATCCCCATGTAAACCTGGCCCCTTTTTTTTAAAAAAAAAAGGAAAAATAAAAGGCAAATAAAAGGGGTTTTTTTTTTTTTTTTTTGAGCTAACAGAATGACCATTGTTAACCAGGCTCTGGATGGGAAATCAATTCAAGCGCTGGATATTAATTGACTAAACCAAAAACAATATACCTTACAAAATGAAGTATGAAAGACCATAGTGAATAAAATTTAACAAAAAGAATGTGTCAAGCTATCCAAAACTAATTACTATCTGTCACCGAAAATATGTTTCCAAGTGTGTGTGTGTGCAAGGGTAATGGGGTTTCCAATGGCAGTGCAAAAAAATTGGTGCAATGCAAGACAAAAAAAAATTGGTGCAATGCAGTGCAAACATAGTTTTGGCTTTATAACCACTTAAGCTCACTTCAACTTAAGCCAAAACTACAATGCTTTAACTTGCATCATAGTAATTTTGGTGCACTGCCATTGCATTGGTGATCCGTCGCCTGAAGTACATGTCTTTTTTTCAAGTTTTTCAAGAAGCTTATTAACATAACAAGAAAAACATCAAACCTAGTCGTGTAAACCCCTGCAGCTAATGCAGTAGCTCCTCCAACAGCCATGATCAACCTATTCCTGTCAGTCAATAGAATTCTAAAACCCCCTGTGTGTAAACAGGTATCATGTTAGAAAGACAATATTACAAATTTATAGCTAATTGCAAAAATGAGGCCTAATATAATCTGCCTCAACAAGAATACATGTATATTAGGAAACGTTCAGATATTGAGTCAGAAAGATACAAAAATGAGAAGAAAAGAACAATTTGTATAAATTGAAATGATATGGCATATCAGTCAACAAGCTACTACAATACATCATGTATTGTAAGATGAGCTTATATGCACTCTTCATGAAGTTACAAGACTCTCCATTGCAACTTTGGTGTTAAGAGTAACATGATTTCACAAACTAAATTATATTTATATACTATTGATGTAATAAATCAGAATGGATCGTCTTCAGAAATATCTGCCTCAAGATGCATACTTTAAGCATTTCAAGCATGGAGGATTTCGTAGTGTTATTAACGGCGCATGGCACAAACCTCTTTTGGAGCCACGACTAATGGTGGCTGCCTTTAGAAAATTAGGAGCATGGGCATATTTAATTCCAGTCTTATGAATAGTATAAGCACTCCAGAGATTGGAAGAATGTTAAAGATGCACCGACATGGCAATTATGTTACCGTATACACATAAATTCTTAATGGGTATATGATTATATGTATTCACTTCAGAAGCATTACATGCTAGTAAAAATGATCCAAATGGTGAGAATATCAATCTCCGCAGAGCAACTTTAGCAGACATGGAAAGGATTATCATTGCAATGCTAGAAGCCAAATAGCTGGAGAAAACCCAACATACCCCGACCATGACTTAGCTAAGTTCCAACAAACCGACTTTCAGCAAAATCAACCTACTAGCATGTCAAAGTATAATGTCATTGTCAAAACTCATTTTAGATCAGATAAATTTTAAAAACTGAACAAAGATGCAAGTCAACAAGATCACAACCTGACTTCAGCCAAAGACCACTTAGTGTAAGATTATGTTGTAAGCACTGCAATTGAAGACATGAATTCCAAATTCAATTATATACCTTCGATGTGACTAAAAGTTGTGTTGATTGCAGCAAGCCATTTTTCTCTTTCACCATTGATTCGCTCAACTAGAATTCTCCTATTATGATCCTCAGTCAGTTTTGCTTCAAGAGCACGACCTTCAGCCTCAGCCATGGCCTTTACTCTTATGGTTTCCCGTTCTATTTCAGCTCTCTCTTTCTCAGTCTGGCGCTGCTGAGCTTGGATCTGCTCCTCAGTAGCCCGTTTAGCTTGCTCTTTTCGAACCGAAGATGCTTCTTGCATTCTAACTAACTCAGCATTATGATGCCTCTGGGCTTCATGATCTGTCTGCAAATAATGACAAAACAATAAGATGGAAGCATATATATATATATATATATAATTGCAAAAAAAATGTTCAAAATTTGAAGTATATTTACTTGAAAAACAACAAAAAGCGCTTTGACTTGGCTTATTTGAGTACGTCCTCGTTAAGTTTTTAATTGTTATATCGAAACAGTTAAGGTTTCAACTTCCAAGAAGGTGGGCACATTAGCTGCTTTCAAGTTTAAACTTTAAAGTACAACATTGTTTTTTTATTTATAAGCTCAAGTACAACATACTTACAGATATAATTTTCAGTTATCTCAAATAATGGCCAGAGCAATTGGGTCCTCCATTCACAGAAGAAAAAAAAATCTACTAAATAACTGATCCATGAGCTATGAGTGTATAACCAGATTTGGTATTTCACCTGCATTCTTTTTCTAGCCAACTCATCCTCGAATCGCATATTCTGTGCCTTAGCCTGTGCTTGTTGCTGCACCAGATTTCTTTGTTCCTCTGCAAGTTTCCTCAACCTGTCCTGCCATTGCAAATAATAATCATAGTATAAGTAACACATATCAACTGAGAAAATAAGCCATCGGGATTAATAAGATTCATCAAATATGCTGGTTTAAGAGCAAATTTGAGTGTTTTCAGGATCCAGAAAGTTCTGTTCTGTAAGAGCAGAAGTCCAGTAAAGTCTACCAAATTATGGGCAATAACTTAAACAGTGTAAAGAGCAGTTAAGTAAAAATAACTATCAACATTCACCAAAAGGTTAGCCAACTATGTTCGTAAGCAAATCACAAATGAACAACTGAGCAAGCACCATTAGGTTACAAATTGAAACTTTTAAACAGTCAGTAGGAGTTTATGCTGATCATCAAGCAACAAACAACAAAATTGCAAGTGCGAACCCAATAGTTCATATGCTGAGAATGAAGTACATTTTCTTCCCTACTTTACACGACTGAGTTCAAATGCATGCATGGTCAATCTACCCAACAGGCGCATACATCTACATGTGCTTGTTTGATTATCTAATTTATAAGTAATTAACTCAAAAAATACAGTTTATCTTTATCATACCAAATAAAGCAGAACGAAAGGAATGTGCTATTACTCACAATGTCAGCTTGGGCTTGAATCAATTCATGATGAGATTTCTCAGCTTCCAACTCGCTCAATCGAGTTTGTTCCTGCTTTCTCATAACATCGAAAACCTAGCAAGCAAACACAACATAACCCACATATAAGCAAGGCATCCCGACTCTCCCCAATCAAACTTACATATACTATGACATTGAGTAGTCCTGTGAAAAATAAAAGGGGAAAAATAGAAAAACAACAAAGCGAACTGATTTTTGAATACTCAATTTCAGAGCTAAAATTCTCAAAATTTCTTCTTTTCTCTATTAAAAACACACCTGTTTAGCGTGCGGAGAGCTGTTGATTTCTCGAAGAGCTTTGGCACCTCTTTCCAGAGACTCCGGATCGAAACCAGACCCTCGAGGCTCTTCTGCCACTTTTTTCTTGTCCGGTTTCGCATTAGAGCTCTGGTCGGGCTGCGTAGGAGGAGGAGGGGGAGAGGAGGAGAATAGCGAGAAGCGAGACGGACCATCGGCGTAGGCGCGGTTGGAGAAGGCGGAGTAGGAGGCAACAGCAGCCGCCATAGCAGCGCAGGAGGACAATTTTGAAGCCGCCATGGGCAATACCTGTAGAGGTCTGCTCTGAAGGTGATGGATTCGTGGGCTATCAATGAGTGAACAAGCGTTGAATTGAGGTCATCTGGAGACGTCGACGAGGGTTTTGGCGTCGCTCAAAGCATAAACCCTCTGTGCTAGGGTTTAACGGAAATACTAGAAATGGGAATTCGCTAGAATTTCTCGGTCTTTCTTGGAGAATAATTTACCGTACTGTTAAGAGTAAATACTTTTGTATATTTTAGTCACATTCTCGTAACTAGTTAAATTTTTAAGTTTGGGTAATTTCATAAAAGATAATAAAAATTTCAGTCATATTAATTCGAAATTCACATTTGATTTGGATCGCATTTATTTAGGTTCAAATTGGTGTAAACTATTCGTATTCAATTCGAAAAATATGTTTATATTGAATTTTTTGATAAAACGTAACAAATTTTAGATTTTAATGTAAAATGTGGACTTGGCCCATTTGATGTAGTATATATTTTTTATTGGATAAAATACAACCCAACCCACCAAAATATAGTCAAATTGGACTGAATCGAATGCATGCGGGTTCGAAATCGAATTATCAGCTCTAGATTTTAGTTTTGGGTGAGACTATATGTAACTGTTTATACTCTTGGGAATTTTTTTGACTTCCAACTATCAAACTTTTATTGAATGTGAATCCGTCTTCTCATTTGTCTTTTGCCTAAACTTTTGAACTTTCATTTCGACAACTCTTAAAATCTGTTTTGAACGTATGAACACTTGTTTTTCTCATACCATGGAGCTCTTTGTATGGTCCAAGTGTCATGTTTTTTTTTTATCAGCAAAAAGTACCGGTTTTATAAATTTCTGAAATAGAAATAAATATACAGTACATACTCCTTGGATGGGACACAAAGTCGCCATATACACCTAGAAAAGAGAAAAATCACTAAACAAATTAATGACTAAACTCAAGATGGGTTCCCAAACAGATCGGAAACCAAAGCGACGCAAAACTCTAAGAAACTGACAGATGGCTAGACTGCGCGCTTCTCTACGGTGAGTAGAGACGGAAGTTCCGGAAGGAACGGAGGTGCGCGGGGGCGCGGAAGGCGGCAGTCCAACGGATCAGACTTCGAAGAGGCGTCACTGGGTCGGCGCAAGGCCGGGAGTGAAAGAACCGGGCCAGACCGAGGCAGGATGGTGACGGCGTTGAGCAGAGGCAACGGCGGCGCAAAATTGTTTTGTTTTCAAATGGAGCATCCTACAGCATAATGGTGGTACCAAACAAGTTCAAGCTGCATATAAATACCCAGCAAAGTGAAGACATGATGAAATCTTGAATTTAAGATGCCAAAGTATTTTTGTGTTAATGGAGTTGCTTAATCAGCAGTTAGTTTTTTAGTTGCAAGTTGCAAGAACCAAGAACATCATCATTTGTTGAGGTTTATTTTATGTAGCAAATGAGGTTAGTGTTGGCCCACTTTCCTTTGTGGTCATAAATTTGCTTCTGGAAACACTGTCCCATATCCATATGATATCATGATTTCAGTTGGGCCCAACCAGATTTTGTGTTCTTCTTCTCACCATCAAATAAGAAACTATTGCTCCATTGCATTATACTACAAAATGATACCCATTGCATATATAATGACCCATAAGTACCTCAAAACCATGCTTCCCGTTAAATAGTAAGCACCTCTGAATTATCGCCGTTTTCAGTTCGCACTTATGAACTTTGGTCTAGAATTTTTAGCACTCATAAAGTAGCCGGAGATCATTCCGTCAATTAAAATTAACGAAAAATGTCATTATTTGGTCATGTACCTAACACATGACCCATTTATTTTTTGAAATCCCCAAAATGCCCTTCACTATCTTTTTTCTTCAACATAGTTTCGCAGGAAAATCAATATATTGCCAGAAAATTCATTGTTTCGCCGGAAACTTCATAAACTCATCGAAAAATTCATAGTCTCGCCAGAAAGTTCATAAACTCGCTGAAATTGTATTTGTGTGGATTCCTTTGGTTTATACGAAACAAAATCATTTAATAAACATCAAATCCATCACCAAAATTAGACCCTACAAATTCTAATTTAGAAATTGTTAAACAAACCATTCTCAAACTTATCACCACTTAAAATCATCAAAAAAATTTGAAAAATTGAAGGGGAAAAAAAAAACCACACCCATGTCTCAATCATCTCTCTGCTACTTCAAAAATTACATTCTTTTCAAATCTAAAATCCATTGTTTTATGTCCTTTTTGGTAAATCTACTAATTTTGAGAGGTTGTAGCAACGTGGAGCTCGCCGGCTAGGAAAGCCGTGAAGTAGCAATGGCTGGCGAACTCGCTGGGGTAGAAGCAGCAACGTGGAGCTCGCCGGAGTAGAAGCAACAACGTGGAGGTCACCGGAGCTCGTCTCCTCCATTCGCAGCCGTCCTTGTCGGAGCCTCCTTGCCGAAGTAGCAGAAGTCGACGAGGGTCGCTTCCACCAGCAAATCCTGACTTTCGTCGGAACCCTAACGACGATCGTCGTTTCCACCGTCTACGCCTTCAACATTAGGAATGACAACGGGGTGGAACAGGGGCGGATTTTGCATTCCCCACCCCCATCTCTTTTCCCTTCTCTCATCTCCGCCCCCGTCTTTTACCCCGTCGGGTCCCCGTTCCTCGCGGGGCCCCATTATTTTCAAAATTATAAAATTATTTTAAAATTACAATTCAATCTTGATTACTATATTACATAATAAAAAGATATAAATTATTACAATTCCACGAGAACATTATTATAATAAAAAAATGAATTATTTATTTATTTTGTCATTCATATTTCATACAACTAACGTAAAAAATATAATCATTCAAAATAAATATAAATTATTCAAGTAAAAATGCATATCTCGAATAAAATCGAATTTTTTTAAGTACTAAATATATAGCATAATATTACGATTGCGATAAAATATATATACATAGACATATATAATATACTTATTACATATGATTTAAAGACTAAATTTGAAAGCGGGGGCGGGTTGGGGTGGAGAATGCTCTCCCCGTCCCCGTCCCATTTGTAGAGCGGGGAAAATTTTCTCCCCATCCCCGCCCCATTCCACTGTTAATGTTATATTTAGCTGACGGAAAGATCTTTTACTACTTCAAGGGTGCAAACTAAAAACGACGATAGTTCAGGAGTGCTTACTGTAATTACCCCTTAAATTAATTGACCTCATTTCCTACACTACATAGTATTTATATGCAGTGGGTGCTATGGACTGTATTTATCACTTGTTCATAAATATACTTCAAGGTTCGAATATGATATTAAAAGAATAAAGGGGTAATTACATGTTACTACCCTATTAGATTCCAATTTATCATGTTACTATCCTAAAGAATTTTTTTTTTCATGTAACTACTCTATTAGATCCAAAT